>JAPQLA010000007.1:458493-468553 GCA_029822935.1 Naso vlamingii | reverse complement strand
GACGGGACGGAGCGCTCACACTAGTCAAACGAGCTGGACTTTAGGGGTCACAGGTGCTCAGTGTGAGTGCGCCCTAAGGACGTATATTTCTAGTCCTCACAAATTCAAATTGTAAATGGCTTCCAACATTTTAAAGAAACCATATTCAGATTACACTATAAAAACAGGAGAAAACAGGAGCTCCTGCCCCGTGGGCCTTCATGGCTCCTAAAAGGCTTACTCACTTATATTTAGATTTCTCAAATTCATTTTTCCAGATATAAAGTGAAATCAAGAATATGCAGATGCTCAAACAGAAGTTTTATGATACAATTCAGACTGAATTCTGCCTTCTGTTCATTTCAGTGTGAAAACAGGCTCACACAAATTTGCTTGGCATGAACTTAACAACAACAATTTGTAAAATTCAGATTTTCAGTTTCTTGGTAGAAAAACAGCAAAGATCAATTTATAAAGAAAAATGTAAAAATCAAAGACGAATGATTTAGTGTAAAACTGCAGGTTGTGCTTGTACCACAAGGGGGCGGTGCTGCTTCAAACTGTGTTCACCGCGGTGTTCACTCCGCTGCATGGACGCGTCAGATCTGCGTTAACACGACGACACCGGAAGTAATGAGGCGATACCAAAATAAAAGCATGTTAAAATCACACTTGGAAGAGGTTGTCAAGTAAAAGAGGAGCATCAAAAATTTGTGACAGAAGCAAAGATTCTAATGGGGATAAAGTAACATTATAAAAAGCCCCACTTCAAGCTAAATTTAAGTCTTTCAAAGATTTCTAAAAGCACATAAATACATAGGCAAAAATAAAGTAGAACATAGGACTAGTTTTAGGACTGAAATGACCTAGCATGTTTTGCTGGTAACAAATAAATCACAATTAAAAGAGTGATCATCTGTTTTCTGAAAAAAAAAAGAAAACAAAATCCAAAAAGTAATGATGGCAGTCATTGATAAACGATTAATCTGGTGAGTATTACCTCCATTAACCAGAGGTCGTAAAAGTTTTCCGAAATGGTAGCCTCCGAGTTAAAGTGACTTCAAGTATGTTGCTCAGTCAAAAACAAAAGAGATAAAGGTTTTCACATTTATGAACGTGGAATGATTCTGGTCATATTTCTTTAAAGAAATTTGGTGTTAAATGACTGATTGATTGAGGTTCAGTTTTATAACCTGTTGGCCAGTTCAGTTTTAAGTAAAGCATCAGACTAAATAAAACAAAGTTGTCAGTGTTTAATAGGTAAAATCTTGTAAAGTAGCCCAATTCTTTAAAGTAACAGCAGTACCTAAGTACAGTACTTTTGTCTTCTTAATGTACTTCTGTAATGATCAAGAGATCTTAAAACGTATGAAAGATCTTTTCTAAAATAATAAGGTAAGTTTTTCTCAAGAACTATATTTTATCCTGAAAAGCCTGGCCGGATGTATTTGTGTCTTTGCCGCGTGCGGTCTTGACGCTAGCAATGCGTCACTCAGCTTAGTCCGGTCTGGGTCCTGTTCAGGCCGCTTCGTATCTTCGCTGCGGCGGAGATAAAAGATGCGGAGTAGCAGCGAAACCGGAGCCCGTGACCCGGATCAGTCCAGAACCGGAACCAGAGGCAGAGTAGCCGAACACTCCGGGACGGCACGGCTCCCAGACAGCATGATAGCTGCAACAACGGCAGCAGAGGAGAGAGCGACAGAGAAAGAATCCAGACGCTGAGAGAGGCAGCTAGCCGGGCAGCTAACAGCGCGATGACCGCGGAGGGAAGCGGCACGATCCGCAGCCGCATCAAGAACCTGCTGCGCTCCCCGTCCATCAAACTGAGGAGGAGGAGCGGCAACGCGCGGCACAAAGAGGACCTCAGCGACAAGGTGCGCACGCGCCTCAGCACACATGCACACACGCACGCGACGATATCAAATCATTTAATCCTTGAAATCAGATTGATTGTTTACATATTGATTGACTGATTTTATTCAAGGATTGTGAGACAGAAAAAAGGGAAACCATTTAAAATAATCAGTTATTTCCCACATGCAGATAGCGTAATGTCCTCAGAAAGACAGAAGTTCACACACACACACACACACACGCATGAATGCGTGAGACGTGTTGTTCATGTGTTCATTTTAATGTGTCTGTTGTTCATCAGTTATTCTGTCAGACGCATCATGAGACATTTGTTGTGCAGGTTTACTGCACGCAGCGTAGACACACACACACACACACACACACATAGACAGCTGAATGCGTTCATTCTGCTGTGTTGGCATATCTCTCTCTCACACACACACACACACACAGAGGCGTGCTGCAGTGTTGTCAGCTTGTTCTCTTTGGCTGCAGTCAATAAAGTTTCAAACTTCGGCTTCATGTTCAGATCTCTGGTCAGTTTTTATCAGTTTGGCTGCAGCAGAAGGGGAAGCTTTAACAAAACAACAACAGCAGCTGTGTGTGTGTGTGTGTGTGTGTGTGTGTGTTCGTCTCCATCAGCTGGACTTTAAACTGGTCCATATTGGCCCTGTGAACTGGGTTTACTGGTCCTGCGCTCAGTCCTGAAGGTTCATTGCGGCTGCTCAGTGAAACAGAAGGAACTCAAACAGAAGCATCCTGACATTCAGGTTGTTCCTGTCTGTTTGTCCCTGCAGGGCTTCCGTCTGTCCGTCTCTTTTTGTTCATTCAGCCAGTAAAACTCCCACAATGCTTTGTGCTGAGTTTGAACTGTGTGCCTGTGTGGTTTCTGTAAACGGAGACACCACGTGTATTTTCTTGTATTTTTGTGAGGACCCAACCTAAGGTTCGGGAGCTCTGACAGGGTCTCTGTACAGATGTCAGGGGTCACAGGAGCTTTGAACTCTTCAGCTCGTGTGTTGCTTTCCATTCTGTCACTGATGTTGCTGATCATTACGTTGACTCCTCCTCCACGCCACCTCCGCCTAAACAAAGCCGAGTATTTCCTGCAGTGAGAACGCGTCTGACACGGTCACTCCTCATGTGTCCCACATGTGTGACGCTCTATGAGCCAAATGGTCAGGACATTTATCATCTTAGTCTGTGTTCATGTGTCACATGACCCCATCATCTCTTTTGCACTTTATTCCCAATAAGGAAATTCATGTTTATTTGAAATAAAAACAACATGTTTGAAATCATTTCTTTATCTAAATTTGAAACTCCAACGTGGTATGAAAAAATCTGGGATTTAATGTTAGGCCATATCGCGCAGCCCTTCACGCACAGAAACACGTGCAGACGAGTCTGACTCTCACTGCAGGCGTTTCTGTAAGCTAACTGTGTTTAGCCAGCGTTAGCGTTATCAGTCTACTAGCTGCCACTTTTTATGTCTCTTGTGTCGGGTTAGCTGTTAGCCAGAGCTGAAGGCTAACAGATGCTTGTCGAAGCTGTTCTTTGTGGTAAAAAACAAAGTTTTGTAAATTCAAGGATGAGTGTTGCAAATGTATTTACCTCTGATCAGTAATTCATTGTTGTTCATATTATCAGCTGATCAGAGTAAATATCAGCTGGTTACTGTCTCAGCAGCAGGAAGCTGAAGTGATAGCAGCATCTCCACGTCTCAGCTGACAGAAAGATTCCTGCAGGTCCGTGAGTCAGCAGCTCACATCAGTTTTCTCTCACTGTCAGGTTGTGTGTGCAGACGAGTCTGTAGGTTCAGTCTGACACCTCGCAGTGACTCATCTGTGGTAAATAAAGTCAGCTGACGATTCATCTGAATGTTTTTATCAGTTTAACGTGACAGAGCGAGCAGTTGAATGTGAGGGAGCTGTGTTCCACCACAGAGGAACAGAGGAAAATGAGAGAAAACTGAAAACATAAATAGAGTTTGGTGCAGAGGGAGGGAGAGTCATGTGACAGGCGGACACACACACACACACACACACACACACACACACACACACACACACACACACACAGAGTACAGACTCAGTAATGGAGTTTTCTGTTGTTAGCTAAGCATGGAGCTGCATGGTGAAAGTGCTGATTAAATGCTAACAAGCTAACAGAAAATGACTGGAGTCTGACAGAAAGTTAAACGGAACGACATTTAGTCTGAAAGAGACGCTGATGGACTCAACGACACACTAACTTGTTACGGTCACGTACAAGTTCAGAAATTTAAGGACACTTTATAGCAGCATGGAGCATGAAGTAAGTGTGTGTGAGTGTGTGTGTGTGTGTGGGGGGGGGCTCAAAGCTCATTGGTTCCTTTTGATGACTCGAATGGATTTGAAGGCCATGAATGAAAACTTTTGGGTTGCTGCTTTTTTATCAGGTTTTTGGGGTTTTGACATCCTCAAGAGTCTTTTAAGAAAAATTATGAAATTTAATTCTGCTCTGTTCCCTCTTTGTCTGGATTAATTTACAATAAAAATCTGCTTTACTTGATGTGGATGCTGTCGATTTAAATGTAAGTGATAACTGGTGACCTTTGCCCTTCAGGTGACTTTGGAGAAGGTTCTGGGCATCACGGCTCCTGGAAACCGAGCGCTGGCCTGCGACCCCCGAACTGGACTGTTGGCCTATCCAGCTGGGTGAGAAACATGCTGATTTAAACCCTGATGGAATATTGTCAATCCGACATGTTTTAACCATCCTGCTTTTGCATCCAAGCTGTGAAAGCAGTTCAAATATTAGAAGTGTAAACCTTGGAAAAATAAACTAAGGGGAGTTAAGGTGTCTGTTGAAGATAAAAAATGTTGGATTGCTGAAAGGATATGAGGAGTCATCTGTGGTCTGCAACTCAGAAAAGAGCTGAACTCTGAAATAAGCTGAAGTGCACAGAAGGTTGTTGAACTTTTAATTGATAAACACGCACTAAGGAGTTTAAATATAAGCTCAAGTGGAATCAGAAAATTACGTGACTCTCAGTTGAAGTGTAACCAATGAAAACAGCAGAAGTGTTAAAACAACACATAACAGAGCTCAGCTGCAGGCCGTGAAATAAGTGGAGGTATACAGAAAGTAGTTGAACTTTTATGTGGTAATTTGAAGTGTGTGCGGTGGGGCAATGTGTAAGCTGAAGTGGAAACAGAGAAGACTTGTCTGTCAGTCAGTCTGTCAGTCAGTCAGACTTTTTTTATGTGGCTGAGGAGTAGCAACCACTCTACATTATCATATATCACATTATAGTCAACTAATTGATTTATGAATTAATAATAGTAAAAACTCTAAACAGTTGTCAGTTGAAGTGTCACCAGTGAAAGCAATCAAACTGTTAAAGAAAGTGTAAGCAAAGAGGATGTCAGTTGAGATGCCAGTGCTAATATGAGCTGAAATACAGTGAAAGGAGCTGATGTCTGCAGAAAGATAATACTGTGTCTGAAAGGAGCTGAAGTGTCAGCTGAAGATGAAATTCAAGAGTTCAGTGAGAACCACTGAAAGCAGGGCTTGAGTTCTCCGGCACTGTGCCGGAAATCCAGTGCGGGGCAGCAGCCGGTTTACAATCATTAAATAGATAATTCTATGGAATTATTTCTGCACATTTTTTAACTGTTGTGTAGCAAGAATATAGCATACACACACATATATATATAAATATATATATATATATATATATATATATATATATATATATATATATATATATATTTTTTTTTTTATATATATATTTATATATAAAACTGTGAGGAACCCTATATTTCGTATTAATCAAGTAGACCCACTGTGTTTAATTTAACTTTATTTTTTAAAAAGACCTTTGTGTACACTGACAGTGAAGTGTCCGCTCAATAATGGATGTGACTGCCTTTCTTTGAGAAAGAGCTTTGCTGAATAAACTTCATTTTGCTTTTGTATCGTTGTCACAGTCTTTTGGACTAATTTGGTGATCGTTTGTAACCCTATTATGTAACAGTGGAACTATTACGCTGCGTGCACTGTTGAGGGAACAAGAAAGGAACGAGCAGTGGAATGTTGAAAAGAGGTGTTTGGTCGAGTTGTTCTTGAGTGCTTAGAACGTTGGCTTGGACTCAGATTTAACAACCAGACGGTTTCCTACTGAGGGTGAGTAGGCTGGATAATTAATTCTTCTGTCATCTGAATCTTTCAAGTTAACGTGAGGATTTGCGCTTTGAAACGATTAGATTTGGTGCTGTTGTCTTTCTGAAACGTGGCGATATGCGCCACAGCCGGCGTCCTTCTGGCTGGTAGTCTACAGCTTGTTAGGGTTTTTTTAGCATCAGCCACTACAGTAACGTTATCTAAAATAACCTTCCGTTTGTGTTCAGGAAACGTGCCTTTTTTTGTCAGTGCACTTTGTTAGATTGTGTGTGAGAAAGATATTAATAAACAAAGAGGCTAATTACTTATATTAATGACCTGGTGTCTTGTAACTTATCACCATGTGTTTTATAGACCTTTAGAAGGAATTAGAAGTAACCTACTTATTAAGAACTGAGTGTTTGTCTGGAACTTTCCACAGAGAACTGAACGTGTACAGGAATGTGTGAGAACAAACTAAGCGACTGTCACTCGGTGGTTCTCAGTGCTTTGAAGGCTAATGATGTGATCAGATTATCAGATTAAACACATCATGTGTTTACAGAAGCAACATACATAAGCCGCACCATGTGGAGTCTGACATTTACCACGAGACAGCAGCCTGCTAACCTGAAGCCACGCCCACCTGGGAAAGACCTCACAGTATATCTGCAGTTTTCTTTGAGTCTCTGAACAGGTTCTCAAGAACAGAACACAATTTGTTGTTCAGAGAGATTTGACTTGTGTTCTTTGAATTATGTCGTCTTGTTGCGTCTGCTCTGCAGCGTCATGACCGGCCAAAGACTCCGTTTGCATTTTCTGCCGCAGATTTTCATGATGTTGGTTTAAAATTTGGAGGCATTTGTGTATAGTTGGCCGTGTTTCCCACAGACCTTCCAGGTTTGATGCAGACACAGGCTGATAGAGTTGTCCGGACCACTTTGGGACTTCTTTGCTCACATTTGTACCGAGATGTCTTACCTTCATTTTTCGATCCACCACGCTTCTGCTACTACGACTCCTTCTTCTGCGTCTTCTTCTTTTATAGGCGCCGTGCATACCGCCACCTACTGCACCGTAATTGTAACGACCGGGGTTGAGCGGAGCTGCAGGGGTGAGCGGAGCTGTGGAGCGGGGGGGGGACAAATCTTTTTGTGGCGGTGAGAATTTATTCGCGACACTGCCACAAATAAATGAACGTATGGGAAACACTGGTTGGTGTGTATCTGGAATCAATAGCTAAAGAATCAAACTGTGTGTTCTAAGTGTGTGTGTCCCTCGTGTTTGTAAAGCTCTCCTGTTAAAGGTGAAGGTCACATGACTGAGGTCAGCTCTCTTATTGATGTTCTGGTGCTTTAAATGTTCGGTGAAATTTTCTTTAGAAACCAGAAGGAACCAACAGAAACATGAACACAGCCTCCTGTCAGTTTGAAACAGACCTGACAGCACTCAGTACGTTTCCATGCACGGTTAAGTGGAGCTACTTTTAACATTTAAAGCTTGATTAGGACATTTAATTGGACTGCTGTCCTTGTCCCAGCGTACAAGTGCTGAGGGAGAATCCATTTATTGTCCGACTCTGCTACAGCAGGCAGGAGGTTGCTGTTGGACCTTCTTCTTGTTGAGCTAACAAGTGACAGACTAGTTGGCAAACAGCTAGCGGATTCCATGAACGGTGGAAACGTGGACAACTTCACAGCGCTGTACACTTCATATCAGCATGTTTACTTTCAGTACAATATGGATGCACACCTCCCCTCGTGCCTATGGGGCTCTTGTTTTCTTTCCAGCTTTCTTCCACAAATTTATGCTGTTCGAGTCGTGGGTCAAAGATGGTGCAGGGACTGTGGGTTACATGCAGAACGCTTCGGCCAGTCTGGGTTCGATTGAGGTGTAAACATGCAGGTGTTAATCAGCTCCCAATCACATTATCTGAGTGTGTTAGTGCGACTTTGGGAAATTGATGTGAACGCACTGAAGGAGTCCAGCCGGCTTTGTTTCACATTTGTGTAATAAACAGGTGACGGATGTTTGTCTATTGGTTCTTCTTCACCTCTGCTCAGTTATGGTGAATACCACGACTCTAATCATGACTGTTAGTAGTTTTCCTTGTGGTTCAGCAGGGGGCGCTCTTAAAATGAATTCTCTGCTGTCTCTTGCATATTGTTTTGACAAAGCAGTTAAGGATCAGTGGAGGTGACGGAGGACAGCAGGGGGCCGACTGTAAGACACAGACGGAGCTTCAGACATGATCTGATGTTTGGTGAATTCATGTTGCTCAGGTCGTCTCTGGTTCTCTGTTGGCTTGTTTTAGTAAAAGTCCTGTTAGCATAGCACAGCATCTTCTGCATTAAGAACAAGTGAAGATGAATTAGCTGCTGAAATGTTGCTGCTCTATATGAAGATTGAACAGCATGGAGAAACATTCACTTTCCAGATTGGAAATAAATTCCCAGCTGAGTAAAATCTATGATGACATGACAAAACCACCACTGTGTCACTACAGATCAGTGATATCAGAAGTCAGAGGTCAGCGTGGCATTAAGTCCTCCTCATCCTCACACACTAAGTTTGTTTAAATATTTTTTGCATGAGTGCGATCACAGAGGAATGATGGGAATGTCCAACAGTGAGTGCTGGAGGACGCCCAGACTCTAATCTCCTCCCACAGGATTGTCCAATCAGCTGTGGACTAGATGTGCTGCTGATTGGTCAGAGCTGCAGGTCAGATGTGTTCAGATCAGAAGATTCACATTCAGTTTCCGGATGAAAAGACTGAAGTAACGTGAAGTGGGTCAGTGGAGCAAAGAGAGGGGAGGAGGGCGAGTGAGGGGGGAGGAAGTAGGTGAAGCGAGACAGAGAGAGACTGAAAGGTGAAATCAAAAACATCCTGTATCAGTGAGTTTTCCTTTCTGTCTGTATAATTTGTAGTATGTGTACACGTGTAGTGTATGTAGGAGAGTAATGTAGTATGATGTAGTGTACTGTGTGCACTGTATGTTTTATAGAATATTAGTGCTTTATCATGTTGAAATAAAATTTTTGTAAAAAAGTAGGTTGGTAGATGGTCAGAAAATGGAAAACCTCAAATGAAGCACAAGTACCTCATACTTGTACTTAACTACAGTACTTTTCATGCGTCAGTAATAAAAAACATTTGAACGCAAAATATACATTATAAATACATAAAAAAGGTTTACAACAAGAAAGGCCCTTGCACACTGAGTCCGTTTTTTTCATCTGCATTTGATGCACGTTTAAAAAAATACAACCTTATGTGGTGTCAGTCATATTTACACACTGATTCTGAAACTTTTGCCCGTCAATATTTTTGTCCAAATTGTTTTAAGGGTTGTTTGAGAGAGAGAGAGACAGGCAGAAAGAGAGAGAGAGACAAAGACAAAAGAGAGAAAGAGACACAGAGAGAGACAGAGAGACACTCTCAGGGGCGCAGTCTTATTGGCAAAGAGTTTGAAATCGTGCGTGCACATCGTTCACTCGCCCCCCTGCCCCACCCGAACAAGCCACCTAGGACCATCATGACACGCTTCCTGCGTTTGTCGGCCCGAGACAACGTGCTACAGGCAGCTAGGGAGAAACGTTGGACTGAATGGGAGGGCTGTAAGTTGTCTTTTTTTGAAGACCTGATGAGAGTTTGCAGAGAAAAGAAAGGCGTTTATCCCGATGAGAAGATGCCTGCACGAGATGAAAGTAAAGCACAGACTGACTGACTAAATGGAGTTAGGCCTGTGCTATATATGCACCTAACAAGGAAGAGCCTGATTTTTTTTCATGAAATTAATCGAGTAGTGGGGAATATGGAGGGTCAGGTCATATTGGCAGGTGATTTCAACCAAATAATGGATGGGATGACTGGTAAGAGTAAGCCCAGTGGTAAATCATTTCCTAGGGATAGAGCTGCAATCCAGATGCTGGCAGAAGATTTAAGTTTAGTAGATATATGGAGATTGATGATCCACATGAGAGAGAATACACTTAGTGTTCTCACTGCCACAAGTCAATTCCAGGATTGACTTTATCTTGATTCAAATACCTTAAAGGGCGTCTCCAGTCATAATCA
>JAPQLA010000007.1:387560-397861 GCA_029822935.1 Naso vlamingii | reverse complement strand
TGGAGATTTCCTGTTAACAATCTAATTGATCTGAATGGTGGCAGGCCCACTGTTTCACAAATTCACATTGAAAAAAAATAATAAGTAAAAACATAATATTGAAACAGCCAGCCAGATGCTTCTGGTATCTACGTATTGCCACCCCTATCTAAGTAATGGTCTCATCCTGGCCACCCCAATGAAAAATTTCTGGCTCCGCCACTGGTTTACTCTGCTTTCATGCCATTATGTGCCACTCTGTCACCCCCTGTAAACTGAACCAGGAATCGACTTTGGATCGAATCTTGAGGTGCTGAGAGTTTCACAGATTCCTGGTTCTTCGTGTTCTTTGTGGTTTGAATTCTTTGAAGGTCAGACAGTTAAGGTCGCTCATATAAAAATGAGACTTGTGAACTTGGACTCTTTGAAGTGTGTCGGTCTTCCTCACACACAGGCTTCTCTTCCCGGTCAGTGAAAGGAGTTTGGTGCGTGTCAGCAGCAGCTCTCTCTGAACTCACTGAGCGCGTCTCACCTCTTCTCAGATTATCCTTCCACACTTTGATCAGAGCCTCCTTGAAGCCGGTCACCTGCAGCAGCCGGGTCAGAGCGGAGCACAAGCTCCTCCTCCGCAGGGACCTGCAGATCTTCTCCATCGGTCCGCGTCGGGTGCGCCAGGCTGGTGAAGGCTCGCTCTCTGACGCCGGAAGCTGAGGTGCTGAGGGAGCTGCAGCGCCGCCATAAGTCAAGATATTTAAAAACAAAAACCTCATCACTTGATGAACTTAAATTTTGCTAACAGTCAAATGTTTAATTCCCTGCTCTACATGTGTTTTTGCACACGCATGCTCACAAATACACGGTATGGTACAACATGATAAATGTTGCTCCTCGTTTGAAAAACTTTAAACCACCTGCAGAGCTACAAGTTCCACCACTAGGGGGGAGTGTGGAGTCTCTTAAAGAGGATCTGAGTTCGGTCACACGGATGAGTGGAACAAAACTCCCAGTGGGCTGAACGTTGATGCTGGTCTCTGTTTGACTGTAAATCACCAGCCCTTGTTTAGCTCTCTGCCAGTGGCTGTTTTTTTTGTTTTTTGTTTTGTAATTTATATGTGTGTGGTGTGTGTGTGTGTGTGTGTGGAGTCTTAGGCCTTTGTGTGTATGTATGAAATACGTTTGAGATCTGAAGGTATTTGTACTTTTTGTTGTACTGTATGTGTTGTATACTGTGTTGACCTGGGCTGCAGATGGAAATGAGCCAGCTGTTACACTCTGGCCCAAAGCATGTTTCCTCTGTGAGGCAGTGTTCTTTTGGACATGGTCACTGACAAATAAACCTAATAAACTAAACTATGTGCCAAATTGACAAGAGGACCCTGATGAGGAATGTTTCAGAGACGCGCTTCACACAGCTGAAGTCAACAACTCAAAGTACTAAGTGATTTTATGAGGAAGTTTCTCTCCTTGCAGATGTTGACTGTAGTTAGTTTGGCTGCTTTTAACAAAACATTATAGTCTGTTAGTGTTTTTGGTTTCTGTCTGCAAAACGTTCTCAAGTTTTTGTTTGTTGGTTTGTTTTAGGATTTTTTTTTTTGGGCAGGACAAAATTTTAAGTAACTACTAGATATAAGTTTCCCTGCTCTTTAGAAAAAAATAGGCTAATTAAAGACATGAATATTGGGCAACATTCAACATGTAGTGATTACTGTCACATATTAAAATAATTTATTATGTGGGGCGTCCGGTGGCTCAGTCGGTAGAGCAGGTGTCCCATATACAGAGGCTGTGTCCTCACACAGCAGACCCAGGTTCGATTCCACCTGTGGCCTTTTGCTGCATGTCAGTCCCCCTCTCTCTCCCCTGTTTCCTGTCCACTCTTCAGCTGTCCTGTATAATAAAGGCACAAAAGCCCAAAAAATATCTTAAAAAAAAAAAATAAAATAAAATAATTTATTATGTACAGTGTATCAAATTTTTCTACTTTTTGTGTGAATCTCAACTTTCTTTCTTTTAAAAAGCTGCTTTTTGAGAGAAAGGGTGAATGCTGAAGAACTTTGAGTGGTTGAAAGACTAAAAAAGCGCAATATAAATACAATCCACTTCATAATTATGGGTTTTGTGCATCATCGTTGTCATTTGACTCTAGACTTGAATGGTTTCTCTTTTAAATCTGATGAACTTAAGTACTTGTTTTCTGTGCTTGACCTTTAACATAAAAAATTTTTTTTGTCTTTTAGGAAAGTTACCAGATGCTGTCAATTTTTGGCTGGGAGAAGCCAGTGCCATCACTTCCAGTAAGAGCTGAACACACGCGTCACATGGTGTGTTGGTGTGAAGAAACAGCGTTTGTATCTAATGTGTGTTTTTCTGTTTCAGTGCACAAAGATCACTATGAGAATCTTTACTGTGTGATTTCTGGAGAGAAAAACTTCATCCTGCTCCCGCCCACAGACCGTCCATTCATCCCCTACGGTAACCTTAGCAACCACCCTGTACATTTAAGAGTACCATAGTAACAATCATGTAATTTTACAGTTACCATAGTAACGGTCTGTCTCTCAGGTGAGTATCAGCCAGCTGTTTACCGTCAGCGGGATGACGGTGAGTTTGATGTGGTTGATCAAAGCGACTCTGAGAAGGTGTGTTCAAGCATCTGTCATTCTCATGACTGTGTGCTATATTTGAAGCCCTGTGGTTTACCCTGACCTCCCACTCCCCCCTCCCAAGGTCCCGTGGATCCCTCTGGACCCTCTGGATCCAGACCTGGACCGGTACCCGCAGTACCAGAGAGCTCGGCCGCTCCGCTGTTGTGTGAAGGCCGGTGAGATGCTGTACCTGCCATCACTGTGGTTCCACCACGTCATGCAGTCACACGGCTGCATCGCAGGTACAAACACTGCACTTGAATGCACCACGGCTGCAAAGCTTTGCAGGCTCATGACTTGGGCTGTGTTTGCACAGAGAGAAAAATATACAGGTATGTGTTCACCTCAGACAGTGAGACAGAAACAAACGTTCAACATCCATCCAATCAAACAATCAGTGACACGAGGAAGTAACGTCTGCTGTGTGAGTGAAAACTAAACCCACTACTCAGTCACTGAACATGATGGCCCAATCCCAAACCGCTCCCTACCCCCGAGCCCTTCACCACCGAGTATCACTCCAAGTCACACTCACGGCTGTGGAATGTTCCTCCACTGAAGAGGGAGGGTATAAATCTCAACAGCCAAACTATGGGACACCCTTTACACTTAACCAGAACACGGACATAGCTGTCACTATGGCAACAGATGGATGCCCTGTTTGCATGGCTGTTGTGTTATTCACAGATTACCATATGCAACGATAGCTGCTGCTCACAGAAGACGACAGCATCTCAGAAGTAAGCTCTCTACTTAAGGCTTTAATAGTCCACTTACACTCAGCACTACTTGGTTTGGGACGGCCCTTACTGTGGCAGATCCTCAACGAGAACAGGCAAACGGAGGAGGAGTGGACAGGGGCTGGTTTGGGATTGGGCCGAAGCGTCTGCACCTGATAAGAACAGCGTGGTT
This sequence comes from Naso vlamingii, assembly GCA_029822935.1. NCBI lineage: Eukaryota > Metazoa > Chordata > Actinopteri > Acanthuriformes > Acanthuridae > Naso > Naso vlamingii. The sequence continues at coordinate 394,325 of JAPQLA010000007.1, read as the reverse complement.
TCACCACAATGTTCGTATGAAATGAAATGAGTGTCATGAGGTTATAATGAACACACGCATTGTTTCTTCTCTCTGCTGCAGTGAACTTCTGGTACGACATGGACTATGACATCAAATACAACTACTACCAGCTGCTGGAGTCACTGTCTGAGGTAACAGGGTCAACATGACATCACAGCAGCTCCATGATATCAAAGTGATCCAGAAATATTTGTGTGAACATCATGAACATGCTGCAGACAGGAGCTGCTGACTGCTCGTTCACACTCTGACTGCACGTTGACTTCTGTCTGAGACATTCTGAGCACCAACAGACTTTTTCTGAACAGATTATTAAATGCTTCTTGTGGACACTGAAATAAAACATGAGTCAAGTTTCTTTTTAACCCAAACAAGAACCAATGAGAAAGAACTTTATTAAAGCAAGAATCTTAAACAGCCAGCAGACAGAAAACCAACAAACCTAAAAAACAAACAAACAAAAACTCTGAAGGTCAAAGGCCGTTTTTTTTTCCCTCCCCTGATATTTTTTTTCTTCAACAGTTTATCACATTGCATCATCTCCGAGACTCAAGGCCACGTTTCCTCTTTTCCCTTCAGGACAAACTAGAATAATCATTGTAACATGTTGGAGGTGATTATCTCTTAGCCGCTGATTGAAAGCACACACACACACAGATCTGTTGCTTTAACAGATGGAGCTCATAAACTCTATGATTTATGTACAAATGTAAACTCAAACTGGGTGCAGATAAAGATCTACTGTGGATGCATTTGGCTCCAAAGATGGCGCCCTCTGAAGCTCCGCCTCCTCACAGGTGGACAGTTATTTTCATGAGTCAGCAGCATTAGGTGGCTGTTGCTTGTAAACAGAATCAAACTCCATCTGAGCTCAATGCCACCAGAGTTATTGTAGTGTGTACTTACACTGCTTGTACCTACACAGCAAGCTGGGTGGGATATATTACATTTGTTTTAATGGAGAAGTTGATCATTTAGCGAGCTAGCAGAAGCTAACTGCAGGTGTTTGGCACCCACCTGTCCAACAGACAGCAGGTCAACTCCTCGTCACTCTTCATCCCCAGCCTCTCCTTCAGTGCTCACAGTAAGAAGGGCGGAGCTCTGCCGACAGTCACCACCACATGTGTATGAATGAGCCAGATTAAAAGTCTGTTTGGTTTTTTTGGGGAAAATGCTGCTGACTCGACCTTTAATGTGTTGATAAAGTTTCTGGTTTACACATTAACTGTCGATAAAAAATAGCCTTCATGTTTGCCAAAATGACACCTTATCTTCTTTCTTTCTTCTAAACAACTAACAAGCAAACTATCTTCTCAACGGCTGACGACTCGTTTCAGCACAGAGGTCTGAGGAGTTTAGACAATACATGAGGAGGTTCCTCAGTTTTTCTGCTCTTACAGCAAATTCAGCGTCACTCTGATCGACGGACGAGCTGTTTGAGAACGCAAGCTGTGATCATGAGAAAAGCTCAGGTGACACAAGGACAAAATGTTCTCAGTGGTTCAGATTTCATCACATGATCCACAGAACGAACAGGTAAGTTCATCTTTGTGATGAATTTGTAACTTTTTTCTTGACATTATATTTTAGATCAGTGTCTTCATTCCTCTTGCGCCTTCTTCGCTGAGCATCATGGGAACTCACAGCCGCTAGTAAAACTCCACATTACATCACTACACAGTGAGAGAGGAAAGCCGCATGTTCAAGCACCAGTTCAACCCTCTGTCAGTGATCTATGAACAGCACAAATGTGACTAAATATCATATTGTAGGAGTGGACAGATGTAGGAAATAAGGTGATAATGACCAGAAACAGGTTTTAGTTAAAGCTGACATGGAACATCAGCAGTGACTTAAGGTTTGACCTCAGTTTCTCTGTTGTTGCTAAGCAGCACTGAAGCAGGAGAAGAAGAAGAGTCCTGGTCAGGACACGCCCTCCCTCCTGAGGAGACGAGCTAAATGACTGAGGACATGAGAACGAGCAACAGGAAGCTGCAAATTTCATCAACGCAGCAGGTTCAGATTTTCTCTGTGAGGAGATGTGTGAGCAGCAGGGGGCGCCACACTGCTGTGAGACGGCATGAAGCAGCTTCAAGTTTAAAACATCTTTCAGATAAACTCACTGGTTTTATGTCCAACGTTTCAAAATAAAATCATCTCAATGTTTCTCTTTAAACTGACTCTGATTTTTGTCATAGAAATAAAAAGTGTTTCTTGTTCTCACACAGAACTGGACGTGTATTAAGGACACTGACAGTGTTTTTAAGGAAAATCTGACGTGCTGTTGCATCATGGGAGCTGCTTTATGTCAACATCTGTGAAGTGTTTCTCTCATGTACACGCACACACACACTAATGCACACTCTCAGTCACTGTCGCTGCTCCTCCTGTAGATTGGCACGTTGATGCTGTGGAATGCTGGCACCCAGCGGTTGTCATGGAGACCCACATTGCAGCCAGGTGCGTCCCTGTGAGCGCCGTGGCAACACATCCAGTATCCAGGACCGTACGGTAGCGCCTGACAGTATGGCTTGTGGTGCCAGCGGCACAGCGACACATCCCCGCGACCATAGCGTTTCTTGCACTGTTTGCAGGGGTCGTCACGGTAACGGGGGTCAGACACCCACAGCGAGTCGGCAGGTCGGACGCCATAGTTGTCGATGATGAACTTGAAGTAGTGGCAGGTGCACTTAAGCGCAGCAAGGCTCTGTGTGGGTAACAGCAAGAAGATTTTCACCAGCAGGTGATGCGGCAGCACAGCCAGGTACGGCTGAGGCTCCAGCAGCTGCTGCAGGCGCTGACGCATCTCCAGGAAGTCCTGCGACACTGACACACGCCGGCCCAGAGGCACAAGAGCAGAGTGAGGAGTCACACCATCAACCTCCCCCTCCTGAGCTCTGTTGGACTTTTTCCTCCTCTTCTTCTCTGATTGGCTGCCAGAGTCAGAGCAAGTCTGAAGGGGGCGGGACTGAGGAAAGGCAGGCACCAGGTCAAAGGTTGTTTTGTGGCAGAGGGGGCGGGGTTCTGAGTCTGCAAGGGGAGGGGTGGAGTGTGTGTGGGTGAGGGTTTCTGAGGCCGGAGAAGGTGGAGAACGAAACAACAAGCCTGGCAGAGGCTCCGCCTCCTCAGACTGAGGGAACATGGCCTGTGTGAGGGGCGGGGCTTGTGTCTCTAAACCTCTTCCCTCCTGGGGCTCCTGATCCTCGACTGCAGCCTCGCCTGAGGGCGGAGAGACAGGCATGGCAAGTCCAGCTGAAGGGGGTGTGGTCAGGGCTGAGGCAGGTGTTTCTGAGCAGCTGGTTGGCTCTCTTTCTGCACTATGAGCTCTTGGCACTGTTGATGATGAAGATGATGTCACTGATGACGGTGATGAAGGCTGGCAGGGGGCAGAGGTCTGGTCCCTCGTGGCGAGCAGGACTCGTCCCACCGTCCTCCTAAGGCTGTTGCTTCTGGACAGATTTCCTTCTGTCCTTCTCCTCAGACACTCGGACTCCAGCTTGGCCACCATGTCTGACACCTTGACACTCTCTGGCTCTTCCCTGACCTCAGACCCTTCCTTGACCTCAGGGGGTGGAGCTCTTGACAGCGTGATGCTGGTGGAGCTCCTCTGGAGGGTGAGAAGAGGTTTAGAGTCCAGCTGCTGCTCACTGACTCTCTGCTCCAGAAAGGCCACCATCTCCACCACAGACACCTTCTGCTCCTCCTCCTCCATTGTTGTTACAACCTCGCCTGCACACTGTGCATCGCGCAAATGCTGAGATGAGTCCAGGCGTGGTGGAGATGACTTGTGGGCACATTGCTGTGTGTCCAGGACCTTTATTCTTGGGTCATGCAGGAGGTTCAGATCATTTCCTGACCTGCGGCGCCGTTTGGCACTGCTGTTTTCCTCCCAGCTTCCCTTTGCCTTCACTGCCCTTAACAGCCCTGACATAGCCGTGTGGTTCGTACAAACTGCTGGTGTCCTGGTTTGGCTGCCAGGGCTGCTGGTTGAGGTGCATTCATTGTCCCTGGTGGCGTTTATTCGGCCCCCATCTGAAGCAAAAATGGCAATCTTCTCACGGACGTGTCCCGGCTTAATGACGGCCCAGATGTCCAGCAGTGAGTCGGCATCCTCTGACGTGGTTTGGTAGAGTCTGAGCGTGTCATTCTCGTAGCCCAGAGGAAGAGGGTGGAGCTGCAGGGTGGTGGTTGATGATGCCTTCAGGTGGAGCAGGGCCATGCTGTGGCTGACATTGTTACTTGTGGCGGTGCTGCCATGGAGCGTGTCGGTGGAAATGCCGCCGAACGGGAGGCAGCTGCTGCTTTTGTTATCATGGCTAGTGGTGCAGGTCCTCTGCAGTGCCCCCTGCTGACTCACAAACAGGTTGCTCTGCTGGGACAACGTCTGGACACCGACCGCATCCAAACGCAACTCTGAGCGCAAAAGCTTCGGATATGACTTCAGGTGCATGATGGTCCTGTGAGAGACAGAGAAACAGCTAATTAGCGAACATTAGGATGCTAACATGCTATTCTAAGATGGTTAACATGATTAAGGTTAAGATTTCTTTTAATGACTCCCACAGGAGAAATCTGTCTTGGATTTGGGAGCTGCTGCATTAACCAGACAATACAACAAAAACACAATGAATGAATAAAAATACAACAGATAATTAAAGCTGCAAGCGGCGTTGAACGGGCCCTCGCACTCCCGCGCCTGTCGGGGAGCGCCGCAGTCGGGGATAAAGCACGTTGTCGCACTACGCACTGTGTACAACGCAACAAGTTTGTGAAAATTGCGGTTCAACTTTACTGAGTGGCTTACTTCCTGTTCCCAATGGGGGGTGCTATGTTTGTGAGTGAAATTCTTGAAACAGAGGCGTTCAGGCTGGCACCCTTGTGAAATGTTTAAAGTTTGGTGCATACAGAACGATGAACACAGAAATTATAAGCATTTCCTGTTTCATGGCGAAAGGCTCAAAATGGCGGTCCCGTCACGCCTACACCGTTAGTCCGATTCGAAAGATATTAATAACTTTTCATGTCACAGGTCTGAAGAGTGTCCACACCAGATTTCATGACATTCTGATCAAATTTGTAGGAGGAGTTCATTAAAGTGTGGTGCATGTCCAATTTTGGTCATTTCCTGTTACCAGGAGGGGGCGCTATGAGTGTGTCTGAATATCAGCATGTGAATGTGTTCAGGGCGGGACTCTTATCATACACATAAAGTTTCATGCAGATTGGACTATGTATAGTGAAGTTATAAGCATTTCATTTTTTCTGGCGAGACACTCAAAATGGCGGCCCAGCCACGCCCACAGCGTTAATCCAATCCAAACTATTTTAATAACTTTTGATCCCAAAGGGGTTAAGACTTTACACAGCGAATTTCATGAGAATCCGACAAAATCCCTAGGAGGAGTTCGTTAAAGTATGCAATGTGCAAATCGCCCAAAATGGTTGTTCAATTCAAAATGGCCGACTTCCTGTTGAGTTTAGCCTATGGTGCCAAGAGACTTTTTTGTAGATCTGGGTGTGATACATGTGCCCACCGATTTTCATCAATGTACGTTAAAGTGGGCCCCGGGGCTGCAGTTTAGGGGCCCCTGGCGAGCCATTTGGCCCCGCCCACTTGCGAAACCAATGAAATACGTAAATTTGTGTCAGACCTCACAAGCATATGAAGTTTGGTGCATACTGAACAAGATTTACTGAAGTTATAAAGGTTTCGTTGTTCCCCGCGACATGGTCAAAATGGCGGTCCCGTCACGCCCACACCGTAACTCCGATTCAAACGATTTTAATAACTTTTCATGTCACAGGTCTGAAGAGTGTCCACACCAGATTTCATGACATTCCAATCAAATTTGTGGGAGGAGTTCGTTAAAGTGCGGTGCATGTCTAATTTTGGTCATTTCCTGTCACCAGGAGGAGGCGCTGTGAGTCTGACTGAATTTCAGCATATGAATGGCTTCAGGGCGGGACTCTTATCATACACATTAAGTTTCATGCAGATTGGACAATGTACAGTGGAGTTATAAGCATTTGATTTTTCTTGGCGAAACGCTCAAAATGGCGACCCAGCCACGCCCACACCGTAACTCCGATTCGAACAATTTTAATAACTTTTGATCCCAAAGGGGTCAAGAGCACACCCAGCGATTTTCATGAGGATATGATAAAATCCCTAGGAGGAGTTCGTTAAATTCCGATGCCTGAAATCGCCAAAAATGGCTATTTTTTGAAACTTCAACGCGAAATAGCGGGCTTCCTGTCGATCTGACAAAAAAGTCCAAGTGCGCAAATCTGATTGTCTTGGCATGCTCTACATGCCTACCAAATTTCGTATGAATCGGTCAAACCGTTGATTTTTCCATGAATTTTTAACCATTTCTAGGGGGCGCTGTGGAGCCGTTTGGCCCCGCCCATGTGCGAAAACAATAAAATACATGAATTTTCACCAGGACTGATTTTTGTGCCAAGTTTTCTTCCGTTTCGGAGTATGTTAAAGTCCTCAAAAAGCAGTGTAAAGTTGTAAAATAATAATAATTCCTTGAATTACAATAGGTCCTCGCACCGTTCGGTGCTCGGGCCCTAACTAGAACTGCAAGCAGTTATGATCGGGGTCCAAGCCACCCCGCGCACCGCCCGACCAGGCCACCTCGGTCGCGCTCAGTCGACCTCCGTTGACCAGCTTCAAGCGTGACCCCCACGCTTTCCTAACTTAGTCACGTCTGCCAGACCGCTGAAGTATTTCTACCG
>JAPQLA010000007.1:368330-387460 GCA_029822935.1 Naso vlamingii | reverse complement strand
TCTGTTGGTTTCTCTTTCTGTGAAAGCGCTTTGAAATGTCTGTAGATGTGATTAAGCGCTTTACAAATAAAGATTGAATTCTTGAGAATGCCTGAGCAGCTTCCTCCCCCTTTGTACTGATTTGAAAGCTAAACAGCCAATCAGAGCACTTTAACTCACTACTGACGCCCTCTGGCGGCCGACGCCGATTCAACATTCTAACTCGGCTCCGACGAGGTCTGACAAGGCCAACTGGTACCGACGGTACGGGACACACCGAGCCAACTAGGACCAACTGAGCTGACCTGCGTCTGGCAGGACCATTGAGCCAGTGTGTCCTTACCATAAGTGATGTTTTGCCCGGTGGTCATATTGGAAAAGAACAGGAGGGAGGTTAATTTGTTTTGTTGGACAGAGCAGCCTGCAGCCAGGCAGATACACATCAGTCTGTGTTTGTGTGTGCACTCCATGTAAACTCTGCTGGTATTAAAAACTCTTCTCTGTCTAAATTTGACTGAAATGCAGTCAGAGAAAAAGGAAACTGTTGTCTGTCTGTTACCACACTTTAACAAGGAGCCCCCAAAAAACAACCCAAACCAGTCCAAACTACTTCAAACCAGTCCAACCCAGTACAAACCAGTTCAAACTATTACAAATCTGTAAATAAAAGAATTTGAAATCTTCATCTGGATTAAAGCTGATGTGAGACTCTTAAATGAAATAATTCTGTCTAAAATGTTTTACAACCGCATTAACATTTATGGAACTCACAGCTCAAATCAAGCAATCTGATCAGCTTGGGTTGACTGCAGTGGAAACTGGTAGGCTAGACTAAGTTAAGCTAACAGGGCAGCAGCAGTCTAAAGTTTAGTCTCTAAGCTAGCATGTTGCATAGCAACCACCCTCCACTGTGTGCAGGCTGCAGGAGGACAAAGCTTATGATGCTTCATGAACATGTTAATGAAACAGTTCGAGTCTGTAACTGGCATGCTGCCTCATGTGCTGACCGTTCTATGAAAGCAATAAATGCAGATTTTCATTCCTGTTCACACTGAAGCCATGAGCCACATGTGAGTGTGTGTTTGAGGGTTTTGTCTGCAGTCATTGCGCCGAATCACAAACTTCTCCTCTGTCTTGCAGAGAGAATTGTTTTTACCCGCTGAAGTTCAGTGCATCATGCAGGCGGCTGTGTGGGCGTGTTGGTGCTCTTTAGCCTGCAGTCTGTATGTGTGTGTGTGTGTGTGTGTGTGTGTGTGTGTGTGTGTGTGTGTGTGTAAGGCTCTCAGTTCTTTTATATTGATTTCAGTCAAAGAACCTTTTGTCCAAGAATTGAGTGTTTATATGTTCATGCGTGTTTAAACGTAAAAGTACAAGATAAAGGTTTCAGTCCCGACACTTTGCAAACTGATGTAAAATGTTTGAGTCACACAAAGACATTTGAAGAAGAGGAAGACGAGTGCTGCTCATGGAAGAATTTCCTTCATGTTTGGTCGTATTTGTTCAGATCTTTGACCTGTTTTTTGTACATTTAGTTTGTTTTGTAAAAAGTCACATTTTATTCATTTGATATTTTGCATTAATTACCGTGATAAATAAAGTAACTAAAGTCATCAAACAAATGTAATAAGTAGAAGTAAAATATAATAAAGTTACTCAACTAAGATACGAGCACATACAATACAAATTATTAGAATAATGAAAGTAATTGGTTACTCCCCCTGGTTATTTACTGATGTGATATCAGTTCTGTACTCCATCCAACTATCCGTCCGTCCGTCTGTCCTGTGTGCTGAGAGCAGAGACGGACAGATGGAGTGAAAGAAAGAGGAAATAAAAACATGAAAGGAAGAAACATAAAAACTGAGCTGAACCTATAAAACTGGATTTATTTGATCTCAGATTTGGGATCCAGATGTGGTCGAAGGATACGTGTCCGTCACATCCCTGGCCGGACGCTTCACAGTCCTGCCTTCCTCTACTCCTCTTCCTCCTCTTCTGTGTCCTCCTGCTGTAACATGTTAACTGTGTTCAGAGTGTCTCATTGATTTCCTGAGTCGAGCTCTGACTTCCTGCTGTCCGCTCTTCACGCTGTTATTTTCTCTTCCTGCCTGCAGCGAATCGACCAGCAGGCCAGCTGCTGCTGCAGGGAGCCTTCAGCCTCTCCCTTGTGTCTAAATAAAGTTATGTGAGTTTGAACATCAGGAGGTCAAAGGTTAAATGCTTTCATGAAGGATTGTTGAAGGATGTTTTTTCTTTAGTCTGCTGTTTGACTGAATGTTGCTCCTCATCCTCTTCACGTCCTCAGTCTCACATCATCGATCGGCTGGTGAAGAAAGTGTTCACGTCTGTTAGTACAAGTACTCATACACTGTGACACATACTACACGACTAAAAGAAGTCCAGCATACTTACTCAAGTAAAACTGCTTTTTGGTCACAGATAGGCTGCAGTGGGCTGTCATCATCATCATCATCATCATCATCATCATCATCAGGACACAAACAACCTGTGACGTTTTCACAAACTCAAATCTGTTTCAGTCTTCTTTATGAGTTAAACAGCGTTTGACCTGTTTGTGAAGAACAAATAAACCAGTCTCACCTCCTCAGATCAGCTGTTTGCCTGCTAAGATCTGAGGCTTATGGAAGACCGTGTTCATTAAAGTCCACTGAAAACATAAATATGCATCACCCTCATCAGCTAAATGACTGTCGAAGCAACGCTGGGTGAAACTGCTGTGATATCATGTTCTACATGACACAAACACAGAAGGACTCCATCTTCTGACATCAGCTCACATGGAACCAAAGAGACAGAGACAGAGACCAGGAACCACCAAGAATGTGTCGATCCATGCTGAGGACACGAGACATCGACTGCAGATGAGGTCGAACAACACAAAGTTCCAACGACTTCTTTTAAACAAAAACCAGATGATGTCCAAGAGGAAGCACCAAAATGATCCACTTCCTGTCATCAGTTCTTTAGGATCCCCTTTAGCTAATGCTGCTACATTAGCCAGTCTGACTGGGGTCCAACAATCATGCAAAATTCAATTCAAACTCTTGGTTCTTCTTTTAACACACACATTTGGTTGGCATTTTTAATGTCGTTGTACATGTTACAATGACAATAACGATCTATTCTATTCTACATTCAGAAGCAGTTTACATGGCGCAAGTTTTTGCATCAAACGAAACATTTTTGTTATGGTTCCACCTTCTTTTTTTTACATGACAAGGGCGTGCTGGCACCCTTGAAACCGCAAACATTTGAAACCGGGTTCCAGAGTGGAATCTTTTGAAACCACAACCTACTTTCCAGCTGTGTAAACTGAAAAAACAGAAAGCCTGTGACAGTGGTGACTACACTCATGCTAATGCTAAGGCAAGCACAAGTCAATTCATTCCACTTTAGCCACTGCCAAACTCTGATCAAACACTCCACAGTGCAACCAAAGCAGGTTGAACATGACAACAGTCTGTTGAGGTTGAATTTAAGTGTTTGTAGAATAATTTTAGAAGTCAACCTATGGCTGAATTTCTTTAATTTGTGGCTGCTAAGGGCTTAGCAGCAACAGGAAGTAAACAACTTCAGCAGCTTCGATGGTATGTCATTACAAAGTTACACCGCCAACTACAGGCCTGTCATGCATACTACAGCGTTTTCAGTTCATACAAATGCTGATTTTAAAAAAAGAAAAAACCCACAAAAGATAGACTCTTCTGTTTTCAGTAGGGCTGCTTTCGTCTAAACGTGGCCTTAGGGTTTGTTTGGTTGTGAATGCTGAAACTGAAATACACACACCTACGAACACACACACACACATAATCATAAATAGCTGCAGCTGAGTGTGAAGGGCAGCAGGGATTTACTGTATCTGAAGGTGTTAAAGGAGGCAAGCAAATGGCTGCAGTGTGTGTGTGTGTGTGTGTGTGTGTGTTTAAGGACACTCTCAAGGATTTCCTTTGTGCAGTGATTTATTTCTCTGTTGCCTCTGAGCTGACAGCCTGATCCTCTACCCAGGGTGTGTGTGTGCGTCCCTGCAGAGTGAGTCTGTCGTCCTCTTGCAGCCAAACCTGCAGCTCAGATGGAAAAACTGGGAAAAAAAAAGGAAAAGTAATCTTTCAGAGCAGAGCTGCTGCGTTCAGGTTCCTCAGGAAAACAGAACACCATCTGTCTGAATGAACTGCCCTTTCTTCTTGAGTGAAGGCTTTAAGGCTGTTTGGGTTCAGTTTAGTTCTCTCATTAGTTTGTTCGAATGAATTTTGCTCATGTTTGATGTCGTCTGAAGATTTGATGATGTTACCAGCAGCAACACGCACTACAGACTGAAGTTCCAGGGAGATGAATATGCTGCTGTTTGTCAGGAAATAGACCCAGCAGTAACTCCCCTTAAACTGCAAACTGTGGTTTGGTCTGACTAAACTAAGCTAACCACCTGACTCCCCCTCAGATAAAGGGAAATTACGATATTCTGCTGGAGCCCTCCGAACCAACATGTTTTTTAAAAAAGCAAAATAGAGTAGTGACAGAGGGGTCCGGTGGTTCATGGGTGAGTGAGAGGACAGAGACGTGGAGCTAGCAGTCAGAGCTAACCAGCATAGTTATCAGCTCATGTGTTGTGTTTACTGGCACTGCAGATGAATAATTCTCCAGCATGACACATTTTTTAGTCCTGCTAACACTAACACTGGCTTTATCAGCAGGTGGAGCCTCTGTGAGACACACAGGATGCCATAGTTAGCCAGTGATAGACCGCTGAGTCTCATCTTTTGAGAAGAAAAGCAGTTTTTTACAAACAATAACTGCTTTGTTGTAAAAATCACAGCATCAACATCAAACCAGCAGAAATCTGTGATTCTGGTACAGCACTCCTCTTGCACAAACACATGAGACTGAAACCCGTCTGAACATTTCACGCTTTCCCAGAATGTCGAGCTTTTCTATTAAAGCTCACATGGTGAGCAGCAGTAAGCCACTCCCATGATGTGACATCCTATCTGACGGCCGTCACATCTGGGGCCAGTCGATGCTGGACTGTGCGGCTGCAGCAGTTTTTATAGAGTGAAATGGATGACGAGGCTGAACCATGTTCGTGTGGTGACTGCATCTAAATGAACACACACACACACACACACATGCTCAGTCTCACACACATGGCATCAGCAGTTCCCTGAAGAGAGCACATAGATCACCTTGATGTCAGTTCCTTTATATTAATATCCTGCAGTCAAACAGAGTGCTGAAAACAGGAGTCACACTAACCTGATTTTTGCTTTAACTTCAGATTAAATCTGTGGTTTGAGTGAGATTCTGTCAGATTAATGAAGCTTTAAGTTTGTAGCCGAGTGTCAGTTTTTCTCTTGAACAGAAATTTAGGGGAAAATCTGGGGAGAATCATGGTTTTCAATGTTGCCTCTGTTAGAGTATGTGTGTGCATCAGTTCTGTCTCCTGAGGTTTGTTTGAAAAAACCATAAAGCCTTTAGATCGAAGCAGCTGATCCAGTTCTTCAACTTCAAATCCACAAAGTCACATTCAGTCAGCGTTCTTATGGTGGAGAATCAGTGTGTGAGTGTGAGTCTGTGACTGTGTGAGTGTGTGTGATGAGGCTGAACTCTCTCTGAACCATCTTAACGTCAACACGATGATTTGTGGTTGCACTAATTACAGCCAACATTCGCCTCTCCCAAAACAAAGTGAGCCATAAAACATGAAAATAAAATAAACTCTCCATGTCCACTGCAGCTGCAGAGCACAGACACAACCAGAGACAACATTAGAGAGACAACCAGAGACAACATGAGACACATGAGAGAAACAACATGGGGAGACAATGAGACACAACATGGTGGACAACATGAGAGAGACAACATGATACACAACATGACACAACATGAGGGACAACATGACAGACACGACATGAGACACAACATGGGACACATGAGACAATAAGAAACAACATGAGATGATGAGACACAACATGAGAGACAGTGAGACACAACATGGGACAAAATGACAGACCCAACATGACAGACAAGACAATGACACACAACACGAGACACAAAATGAGACACAACATGAAAGATGAGATGAGATACAATGTGACACAACGTGAGAGACAATGATACACAACATGGGACAACGTGAGAGACACAGCATGAGACACAACATGAGTTAAAATGAAAGACAATGAGAGACAACCAAAGACAACACATAGAGACATAATTACATCAATGTGATAAACAAATCTGAGACAAAATGAGACAAAACACACAATCGGACAAATGAGACATGAGACAGGATCAAACACACTGAGACAAAATACAAGCAACAAGATACAAAGGAACCCTGTATTATCATCACCAGCCTCACAGAGCTGTTAGCATGCTAGCATGCTGGCATCCAGCCTGACAGAGATGTTAGCCGGTTGTTAGCATGTTAGCATGCCGGCATCCAGCCTCAGACTGGTTTAGCTGCGCTGCTGCTGTGGATAAACAGTTTGCAGTGAGACCACACTGCCGTGACTCAGAGAGAGCTGTGAGAAATATGCAGATACAAATATTTCCCCGAGGTCACAGTCAGAGTTGTGCGAAGCAGCTTAAACCATAAACACAGTGAAAATATCTTGTGATTGAGCTGAGCAGCAGGGACACGGGTTATTACTAGATGCCAACTGGGACAAAACCCTCACAGATCCAAGCTGTCCGGAATCAGGATTTGAGGTCAGAGGAAACAGATGAACCCAGAGCAACAAAACACTCACATTAAAGTCCACATTTAATGAAGCATAAAAAGGTTAAGCACCAGTATTGGCATACATAGTCATTATATACATACATCAGTAACAGTCATTTACAGTTGCATATATTGACATGAGTACAATAGGTACCATCCAATCAGTGTAAAGCAGAACACTTTTACTGTTGAGGGTTTTTGGTTGCTGAACGCTGAAGTTTTACATATAAATTGTTTCCAGTCACTTCAAATAGCTGTGAACAGACAGACAGCACATGAAAAGCTGGACAGATGCTTTCTGTGGCTGTTTAAAGCTTTGTGGGAGCTATTTATACCTGGAAGATGTCAACTCTGAACCAGAATATACAGGAACCATCAAACTAAAGCTTGCAGCGAACTTATTTCCAGCCTGCTTATTAAACTCCAGCAAAGCCTGTTGGCCTTTGAGGGTTGTGAAATAAGGAAATATCTCAGGGGCAGTTGTTTAAAAAATTATTTTTGGACAATTCAATTAAATTTGTCTTACGTGACCAAAAAGTGTCTGAGCCTGTGGAGAAACAGGCCATCAATAAATCTTTTTGGAAGTAGGACCAACATGGAAACAGGAGGATGATGTTTTCACTTCACAGTGACAGAAATACCTTGAAAAACAATACATGTTGCTCTGGTTTTCACCCAAACATCCAAATGCTCAACAGATATGTTATTATGGCAACAACAGTGGTGGAAGTGTAAAGAAAAATACATCAGACTCAAACATGAAATGTTCTTTAAGTCTGTACCATGTATGTCTCCAATATGTACCAAGCAAATATATTAGGTTTTAAATAGCTTTCAACAAAAATACAAATTAAATCAGCGCTGTCTAATAAAAAGTGAAGCATGTACAGACATGTGGCGTGCCGTGTCAGTGTGCTACAACAAAGTTCATGTGATAATAAATACAAAACAAGGCTACATACAAAGAACAAATGAACAGGGTTACACTGTCAGTCCTCTGTGAGACAGTTTGCCTCATAGTGCAGGAAAATCCCACCTTAGGAACACTTAAAGAACCTCATAGTCAACATGCTAAAAAACCTTCAGGAGACGTTAAGAGACGTCTTAAGAAAAATTTCAGTAACCACCTGAAGAACTTTCTGAAGAACCCTCGAAAGAACCCGTCTACAGCCCAACACTGACCGGAGAACACGCTGTAAAGGAAACATTACAGGCCTCGGACTGCTTCAAACACAGTGCTAGTCGGTTGACAGCACAGTGGGGAAGTGGAGGCGGACTGCCAACTTCTTTCTCAGCTCTCCGTTTTTATCTTCTCAGCTGTTTCTGTCACTTTTCATGTGAATATGTGACCACAAATGACTCAACATCTTCTCTGTAATCCTCACTGTATTCACTTTTATCTAAACCTTTTCTGGATTCATATGAGCTCCCACAGTACCACCTTCCTCCAACATACACAGTCCCTCAACTGTTTTTCCCAACAAACATCCAGTATTTCTATGTTTGAATGTGACCAATCTTCAGTTTGCTGTACAGTGTGGGAGTTAGTCTGTGGTTTAGACATGTAAACGATCTGTGACATGAAAGCTGAAACTTCACATAAAGGCACAGATCTCTTGGAGAGATCAGCAGGGGAGTGAGATGTAGCCAGGAGGAGGCTGGCTGTGTCGGCAGGCCTTAACTCTGCCTTCAAGAGTGGACACACTCTCAACAGACAGAAACCCTTAAGCTGCAGACGAGGACACACTACATGTCCCACCAACTGTTTGAAGCAGGCTGAGACTTTAATTTCTCCTCTCAGGCCTTATTAACACGAGGCACCTGGTAGACCATGATAGAGAAAAGAAAGTGAAGGAGGCTAATGTGATTGGATGTACCTGAAGGACAAGTCACCTCTTTTTAAACAGTAGTTTCCTAAAAGCATCTCATGCAGAATTTTTCCTGAAAGCAGGAATTTTAAAGTTGGAGGCTTATTTGATTGGCTTACTGCAAGAACCAGAAACTCACAAAGGTACAATTTGATCCTATAAGTGTTTGCAACAGCATACAAAGTTAATTTATGCCAAATCCCAATTCCTCCTAAGAGCCACTACCCTTAGCTTTGGAGTGCCCTCCAAAAAGTAATGTCCCTTCACAATGCAGTGAGAGGGGATAGGGCTGAAATCTTTACCTAGGCAATTGTTATGTCATCAGCAGCCGCGACTGCATATACGTAGCACAACAGCGAGGGGGCCATAGATTTCCACAATGCTGCTGCCAGTGGCTGTGTTACCAGTTGTATGGGCTGTTATCATCATGCTCCGTTTAACGAATACACGGAGAAGAAATGAGGCGAGTGGAAGACATCTTTGACGCATCATAAAGCTGTTGGATATGTTGGATATATTGGTCTCCCCCTATGTTTGGAGTCTGCATCTGGAAACACTCCGTTTGGAGGGCTAGATCATCACAAGGAGTAAAGTAAGAAAAACTCTGTTTTACTCCCTTTGTTTTTTTGTTCAGAAAAACCTGAAATATGTCACACATACTTTTACAAAGATGGAGGAGTGGCTGGGCTTAGTCTCTCAGGATTCAGGGGCATCAGTGTAGAAATTGTTTTCTACTTCATAAGCGTACCACGAAGCACCTTTCCTGCCAGGGCACTGTCTGCCTCTCCATTAGAGGCAGTTCACAGTTGGGTTTGGGTCAGGATCACTGAAGGGCAGGGGTAAGACACCCTAATAGATATGGCTCAGCGAGGACAGCGGCGGGGCATGTGCAGCATGTCCAGCTGACTCACACGGTGGTCATGAGTTTGAGAGAACCTGATCTGAACCTGAGGATCTTCTTCTTCAGGTTGTGAGAGGCCTTAATCTTGATAAAGGCCTTTGCCTGAGCTGCAGTCATTTCCTGCCCTGCTGCCCTGGACTCAGCTGCCTCCAACTGGCTCCACCCCCTTCCCATTCCAACTGTCCCACCTCCAGCCCCACCTCCGCCACTCTCCTCAGTATCACTTGTGCTGGTGCTCTCCTCCACATACTCCTCATCACTGGACTCACTGTCTCCAAAGCAGTTTGTGGTGTAGTTGGACTTCTCATCCTCACTTGTGTCCACGATGGTGGAGTGAAAGAGCGACGCACACTCGGCTGAATACTCTGAGTCACTTCCTGCCACATAGGAGTATGGGCTGCTTAACTGTCCATGGGAGGCGGGGTACACATTAGCTGCAGAGTGCCTCAGCAGCTCCTTTCTCTGCCGCCTGTGAGCACGCCTGAACGCCTCATCATATGGTACCTCCATGATCGCACGTAGCCGCCGGTAATCATTGCGTTTATACTTTGGTTTGGCAACAACCACAACCTGGTCGCGTCCATGGTAATGATAATGGCCATGATGGTGGTGGTTATCACTGTTGTGGATGTGGTTTCCATGGTGAAGGAACCTGGATGAACCTGACCGCACATTGCTCACTGTTGATGTGGTGTCTTTGTCCAGAACTCGGCCTTCTGGGATGGACGCAGGGAGGCGTTTGATTCTGGAGGAGCACACCCCACGTACGCTGCTACCACCAGCTGCTCTCGTAGAGACTTTAACGTGGACAGAGCCTCCGTCTTCTGTTAGCCGTGACTTTTTAGAACTGGACATGCGGTGGGATTTAACACCCCTTGTGTGCAACAAAGACTCGTGTTCAGAGGCCCGACTTGTCTTCAGTGTCACAGTGGTCTTTACTTTGACAGTCTTGACGTTCTTGCTGCTTCCCCTGCGGAGTTTAATGTTTGGCCGCTGAGCGGGGATGTACTTAGCGTTTACCATGTGACTCACCTCCCCCTCTCCTCGTGCTTCATCCTGACTCTGGGAGGAAGAACCTAGACTGCACCTCTCTTGCACTGACCTATCAGCCTTCTCTGTCCGGCCAGTTTGGAGAGGCTTAGGGCTGTCCTTGGGAGTAGCTGTTTGTGTCTTGACAACTGGCGGGGATTTGAGGAGCCGTTCCTGGTCAGGAAGGTAACATGGCTGCTTGGTCACTTTAGGCAAAGAGTTAGCTTTGGGACTGCCCAGCTCCCTGCAGTCTTTAGGCAGAGTAGCTGTAGTTA
The DNA here is from genome assembly GCA_029822935.1 of Naso vlamingii. NCBI lineage: Eukaryota > Metazoa > Chordata > Actinopteri > Acanthuriformes > Acanthuridae > Naso > Naso vlamingii. The sequence continues at coordinate 376,669 of JAPQLA010000007.1, read as the reverse complement.
CTGTGGAGGAAGGAAGGAGCCTTTTGCTTTTCTTTTTTAGCAGACTGTTGGTGCTTGCATTAATGTCCTTTGTAGTGAAAGAAGAGCCATTTTGGATGCCATTAGTAAGTGGGGAAATGCTCTGATTTTGGCCCAGATCAGTGTTGTTATTCTTGAAACCATGTTGCATCATGTCAATGCTGCCATCAGGGTAAACATTTGGGGTCTCCTGCTCCTCGGATTTACTTTCCACAGACCACTGCCTCTGAGGAGACAAGGTGGCAGCACTTTCTAGTGATGCTCCTCCAGCCAACCAGGAGGGTTTGAGTTCAGACCCCCTCAGATTCCCCAACCCAGAGCCAGAAACTGGACCAGACACCTGTCTTACACAGAGACTGGCCTGTCTCAGGATGCTCTTTGACGGATCCGTGCTTATGCTGGTCCTTGGTCTACTTGTCCTGACTGGTAGGGCCCTCCGTTGCAGCAGACTGTAAATGTAGCAGTCCAGTCGCTTATGAGAAGGAGTTTGGGAGAAAGAAGAAGAGGGGGCCGACCAAGAAGAACTCTGAGTTACAACAGGAGCTGAAACAGACACAGACAGAAGGGAAGATTCTGATTTGAGTCCTTCAACACCTGCCTCAATGCTTTTAAGAAGACCTTCATCTCTGCTGTGACTTCCATGACCCAACATCTGCAGGAAGACGGGGCTCTGGATGGCCACAGCGTGCAACGGGCTTGGGTAGCGGTACACGTCACTGCCATTTCGGGCCACCAGGTCACAGTGATATTTCGACTGGGAGTCACAGGAGGCCACTGAGGAGACAGGGTCCAGGGTGGGTGGCTGAGGAGCTGAGGCTGAGCGGCGGACTGTACCAGAGGAAGGCAAGTCATCACAGAGTCCTCCAATCAAACCATCACACTCCAAACAGCTAGCAAGCTCATCTAAAGGTAGACAGAGAAAAGATTTCACAAAATGAAACCAGACAGCTGCAGATTCAGGAGAAACACAACTGTTATTTTAAGTCTTTGCATGACAGTGAAAGTGCACAGGGCTGCTGTAAAGCACACTGCAAACGGGTCACAGTTTCAAATGTAAACAGTCTAAATGGATCTGACTTGATTTCATGTTGCAGTGTTTCCTAATGTCAACAGCTGACAGGAAGTTAACTCTGACCAGAGCTGTTTCCTGGCAGCGCACTTCTGATGAAATGGTCTGTTGAATGTGGTAATGACCCTGTTTGGAGCATTAGTAAGTGGAAAATTCTTTCCTGTGGAGACAGTGTGCTGTGAAACGTTAACTCTTCATGTTCACCACTTCTCCTGGAAATCAATGGTATTCATGTCAGAAGCAGAGGAGGGTTTGGACTGGAGGTGCAGCACTACAAGCAGAAGTTCTTCAAGATTCAGTAGAATTTCTTTTTGGCTCAGACGTTAGCAAATGTCTGACTTCAAAAAGCCAAGATGGCACCAGCCACAGAGCCAAACATGAATATATCACTCCTCTCAAAGCCTGTGGTCGATGTCTCATATTTATTATACAGTTTATTGCTCAGAACAAAACTTCAACACAGTTTCAGAATGCTGCAGTCATTATGAGTGGACAGTGTTTTGCATGATTAGATATTGTGGTTGAAAAATCATGACAGTATCAATATTTCGGTGTCCATTGGAGTGTTCTGTCTTTTGGCCGGGTCGACACCTTGGGAAACGTGTGCTCAAGATCAAGTCAAACTGCAACGTATGATTAAGATGGCAAGCAGGATCATTGGGGTCGATCAGGTGTCTGCAGTGCAGCTATACAATGAGCTGATTTTAAAAAGGGCTAATCAGATCCTCAGTGATCCCACTCATCCTCTCCATCTGAAATTCCGGAGGGATAATGGGCCAAGGGGCAGAATCCTGCCACAGAAAATTAGAACAACCAGATACAACAAATCATTTGTGCCAACAGCAATCAGACTGCTGAATGGGAGATAATGCTTAACTGCAATTTAGAATGCACATGATGTATATGAGTTCTGTATATTATGCACTTTTTAATTATTAACAGGGACTGAAGCATCAGTATGTTTGAGTGAGTGAGAGCGCATGGGTGTTTTTGTTTTTAGGTGCCTCCTTTTAATATTTAGACTTTTTAGACTGTATTTTTTAAAAACCACTAAGGAGAACACAGCATGGGCCGTGAATGTGTTGAGAGACTGGTTAGAGGAGAAGAAAATGGCAACAGATTTTGACAGCTATGCTACAAAAAGGGGCAAGATATGAGCCAGCACCACCCCCCCATCTCAGCCACAGACCTGCAGCTCATCAGAGCATCAGAGGCGCTGTCGCCACACACGAGCGGCCTGCTGACAAAAGTGTGGTTTGAAGTCCAATTGCATCGGGCCAGACGTGGCAGAGAGGGGAACCGGGGTCTAACAAGGGATGCATTTGAACTGAAACAGGTTGAAAATGAAATTGACTATTTCACACTTGCTCACAACCTGGAGACAAAAAAATCAGAAGGACGCCCAAGATCCATGTAAACAAAATTACATGTTGCCATGGACACAGCAGCTGCAGCTGAAATTTCTTGAGCGTAGGCCAATCTTAAACCGATAAAAGTACTTTTTTAAGTAGAACAGGCTAATTTTACACAAATAAAATCTCATTTAATCATTATTTTGTGTTACCTTATTAAATGATTTAGTTGTAGGCCTCAGCTGCGCGTCAGGGTTCCATTCCCCTGTCAGGAGTTATTTTTTCAATAATCACAGGCTCACTATACATTATCCCTTACTTATTGTTTAGTAGATGGTTACCCATTAGCTTGGTGACCGCTTATCTTCCTGGGATCCACAAAGAAGACATAAAACATAACGTACATGAGTCCATGTACACAAACCGGAGCTGCTGTCTTTGCACTCTTCAATGAGTCATGAATAAAGTCCACCCCATATGAGATCAGCGGTTGTGATTGGCCTATTTGGTTTTTGGATGTGAGGAAACGCTGTGAATGAGAGGTTTCCCAAACCCTTTTCACAAAGTGAATTAATTCAAGGAGTGCATGGGTCTGGTTTACCAGGCTGCATTCAGTCACTCCCAGCATTAGAAAACACAGTTAAAATTACACATTTGTGTGAACCTATGAAGAGATATACAGTTAAATAGAAAACTCAGACACCTGTGGTATCAGTACCAACAGTGTGTGTTTGTATTTGGTCATTTCATTGGAAATTTGTAGGAGGAGGATCGGGAGGTTGCAAATGCAGTGAACAAGAAAAAAAACAAGGGGTGGGGGTGGGGGGGTAATGGTGGGTCTGTTCCTCGTGTTTAGTATTTGGTTTGGTTTGATTAAATATCAGGCGAGTATGCACGTAGACTACATTTGTGCGATTTGAACAATGACGTGTCCGTAGTTTGTTTATATCTTTCTTAGATGCTGCAGTCCATATCTCTGTACGGCACTGTGACAAATAAGCAAGGACGGTCAAATAAGTGGAGATCATTCTGATTAACAACTCCATCCAAGTGTCCATCCAACGTCAAAGCCGGTAGTTTGGGGGTTTTTTGGCCTGTTCTTTGATATTCCTGACAGATCTAACTGCAGGTCATCAATAAGCATTCTCACTTGTGGAGCCAAAAATCAGACTTTTGGTTTTGGAAATGTTCAGGACAAGCTTGATATTTTTCAGCCAGTGGGACACTCTCTAGATCCTGTTTCAGGATCTTGAGTTAGAGGTGTTAGAGGATGCGTTCACTTCACACAAGATCCGACCCTGATCCTCAGTGTGTGTTTTCAGTGTGTTCACATATCCTGTCAGATGATCCAGGACAGAAATTTCAGTTTCCATGATCATGGAGTCTCACTGCAGCAGTCTGTGGTTTCATCCCCGCCAGCTGCTGTGGTTTAACGTCATCTTCTGCAGGTTAAAGGTCAAATGCTAAATGTTTGAGAAGTGATTCGACCAATCAGATCAGACTGAGGGGCGGAGTCTTTCATTCACACCATGTGACTGATTCGACCAGACTGCATCTCACAGTCTGTTGACTGAACTGTTGACAGAGCCGACAGACGTCCCCTCACAGTGTTAACTTGTGTGTGTGTCCGTGTCCGAGGTGTTAGCAGGCTGGTATTTGTGTCGTATTTTCACAGGTGTGACAGTTTGAGCCTTCTGCAGGGAAACAGTCTCCAGATGTTTTCTCACATCCAAGTAAATAAAAAAACTGAAAACACACACAGACAGACAGACAGACAGACACACAGACACACACACACACAGTAATTTAAACTTTAGGGTCACAGCATGCGACCAAAAGGAGCTGAGTGACCACATGTGACATTAAACATCAGAGGTGAGGAGACCCAGTGCAGACACAAGCTTAAAATTATCATTGTTCTCTCTAGCTGATCACCAAATCAATTAATTTAATCAATGACTGATCGGTTGTGTACCTGCAGATGGGAGGCGTCCATCAACATCCGCCATTGAACAGAAACACTCACTGAAGACCGAGTTAGACGAGTTAGAGAGAGAGCCAGACGCCCCGTCACTCAGCTCATAGAAACCTGAGAGAGAGAAAGAGACAGGTGAGGAGACACAGACAGGTGAGGTGAACTGTAGATTAAATACTCTTATAATTTGGGTGTTTCACCTGAACTGGGTCGGCTGTCGTTCTCCAGCTGGTCATGTGACGCTTCAGTGTCCAGGTGCAGGTCACTGATTTGTCGATCCAGCTCCTGTAGCTGACTGATGAGCCCGGCGTCTCTCCTCCTCAGACAGTTCTGATGGAAACACAGAAACACACTCAAAGACTTTATGGTTTATATTTCAGATTTCAGCTGTTTGCTGGCAATTAAAATCTTAGAACAAACATCAGTTCTGACGGCAGACAGGAGCAGATGAACCTTAAATGGAGGGAAGAAACCTGAACTAACAGATGAAAAATAAACACAATGTCTGACACTGACCATAGGATTTTTAACCATCCAGAAACTAAAATAGGGCAGATCTTCAACAACTACAAGTTGTGTTTTGAAAGTTTCAAACTGACCTCAGAAACTTAGTTTAAAAATAAAAAGAGCTGCGGGTGGACTGAGACTGAAATGATGCTTTGAAGTGAAGCTGCTTCGTCCAGCAGAGTCACACGTTTCCGATGACTGAAGCAGCTGCTGCTGTTTGCTGCTTCTGAGGCCACGTTCAGATGAGAGCAGCCCCACAAAAAACGGAAAGGTCTCTCCTTTGCGTCTTCAAAAAATCTGCATTAACATAAACTGAAAGTGCTGTAGTATGCATGCCAAGCCAGAAGTCGGCGGTGATGCGTCTTGTGCAGCATGCCAGTGAGCCGTTGCGTGTAGGGATGCATGTGACCCCCCTCCCTTGGCCCCTGCCGCTGGCCAACCCAGCTTTGGGTAAAAGAAGCTGAGTGAGTAAGTCTTCTGAGGCCAGTACACGGCCTCTCCTTCACCAAGACTCCCATTGTGCCTCCTCGCGGCAGTTCACGGTAACTGGTGCTTCTGCAGAACCAGGCCAAATCAATAGGGGATCTCGGAGCAGCAGTGGGCCCCAGAGGTGCGGTGTGCAGGCCCACAGCCATGTGGGTTAATCTGGGGAGGTGTATGGCTGCAGGAGTAAACCCCGAATGAACAATCTGTGACTGGGGATTCACATTAGGCAGGAAACAGACAGACTGGATCTCTGGCAGTTCCCTGCAACTCAGAAGGTTGTCGTGAATCCTTCAAGCCACTGGAAGCTGTCTGGAGCCAAGATAGTGAGCGTAGGCTCTGCCTGCTCCTACATACAGCTCATACCCCCCACGACACACACAAAAAAATACAAGACCTGTGGCGATGGGGAAGTGCGGTGGGTGCAGGTCAGGATGTGACTGGGAGCACCTAGCCCAACCCTGCACACAGGCAGCATGGGACCCTGGAGCAGCACGTCTCTTCAGCAGCTTCCCATGTGACTGAGCAGCCCGCTCTGTTCACCCCGAAGTGGGAGAGGCTGAAAAAATGTGGCCCAAAAATAGCCTGCTCCTCTTCAACTCAGACAGTTCACCGCCGCTGTCGGGTCATCCCTTTCTGCAGTCCTTTCATAGTAAGTCAGCGGTGTAACTTTGGAACGACATCCCGTCGGAGCTGCCAAATTTGTTTACTTCCTGTTGCTGCTGAGCCCTAAGCAGCCACAAATGAAACAAACTCAGCCGTAATTTGACTTCTAAAATTATTCTACGAACACTTAAATTCACCTCAAAAGACTGTTGTCATATTCGACCTGCTTTGGGTGCACTGTGGAGTGTTTGATCAGTTTGGTAGTGGCTTGAATGGAATGCTTGACTTCTGTTCACGTTAGCTTAATCACCGCTTTCCTAGACTTTCCGTTACGTCAGTTTACTCAGCCGGAAAGAAGGCTGCAGTTTCAAATGTTTGCAGTTTCAGGGACGCCAGCACACTGTTTTCACGTATAAGAAAGGCCGAACCACTACAAAAATTCCATGTTTGATGCAAAAACTTGCACGTTGTCAACTGCTCCTGGATGAGTTTTATCACATTATTTGTGTGTGTGTGTGTGTGTGTGTGTGTGTGTGTCATGTAGCTGAACTACAGTATATTTCATGAGAAATCACTTCAAACTGAATCCAGAGGCTCATTACAGAAACTGTGAAGTCTGAAACTTTTCTTAGTTTACGAGACGTTGAGGATTTTGTTTAGAACCGAAACATGGTCGTCATGGTAACATGTCGTTACCTGACGCAGATGATGCTGCACCTACTGACAATAGCAAACTGGTTTCACTGCAGCGATGAAGGTAAAGACTCATAACTTTTAGAAAGTGAGGCTGACATCTCACAAGGTCTGCCTTTCCAACAAACTCATCGACTCACTGCTGCAAACATCTGGCTGAGATCTTTGAGCCTGGAGCTTGAGATGAGAATCTGACAGGAGAGGTCAGAGGTCACAGGACACACACAGCAACTGGAACTAAAAAGCCTGAGGGCACACCGATGATGATGATGATGATGATGTGAGCACTGGTTTAAATGAGCAGCTTCATCGTCACAGGAACTTCAGCTCGTTGATTTTCAGCAGATGTTTGCACAGAAACAGTTTTTACTGATTTGGTGTCATGTGACCTCTACAAAGATGAGCCTGCAGAATCTACGTTATGTTTCTGTCAAAGCTCCACGTCAGCAAACTGCTTCAAACAAACACGTCATTTCACGTGGGAGGAGCTGAACATGCAGATTCACAAACAGTAGATCCAAACACAAACGACCTGCACTCACGTCTCACTCGGTGCATTCAGTGTGGGTTTGTCCAACAGTGTCACTGTCGACACACACGTTTCACATTTTAATAAATCTGAATAATCGTGACTTTGTTTTTTCTGCACTCTCAAATAACTTTATTGTAACTTTTAAGAATAAATACAACAGCCTGCAGTTATTCAGCAGAGAAAACAGAAGCCTGGACACACACACGCACACACGCCCTCCCTCTGGTGGGATGGAAAACATGCGGGTTATGCTGAGCTGCTCTCGGGTCATATGCTGCATTCCTGCGTCTGAGCTCAGAGAGCAGAAACAAACTGCAGCGTCTCTGCATTTATCTGATCAGTCACAGACTCAGAGCTGCGGTCACATGACTGCTCTCCTCACAGCACTCATCTGAACTTCACAAACAGTCACTAACAAAACAGCTTGAGCAGCTTTCACCAGTTTGTCTGCACTCAGCTGCATTCATCCACAAACACACAGTTTTTATAAAACTCTCTTTCTGCAAACAGACGCTGATGAAACAACAAGGAGACCTGTCTGTCTGTCTGTCTGTCTCTCACCTGTCCACCTGTCTCTAACCTGTCTGTCTGTCTGTCTCTGATGCAGTTTTCTTGTTTCACTGCTGTGTTGAAGGCTCACCAATAATCCACCTTCTGTTAACTGAATGTTATTTACACAGAACTGTTAAGCCGCACCAATCTGTCACTTTACGCAGCGAGCCAGGGTCACGTCAGCAGCATCAGCCTTCTCTGTAAAGATAAATATTAAACGCACACCAAACAGTTAAATACGTTTTTAAACTGCGTGAAAACAGTTGGAAAACACGATCAATAATGACGTAACACAGTCATTAAATCCATCTAGTTTAGAGCTGCATCCGCTGATTTCCTTCAAACTTCAAAATGCCTGACATGTGACATAATCGTGTTAGGTTACATGCACAAAAAACTCTAGGTTACATGTTTACAGTGGAAAGTTTTCACCATGTACATGTGTATGTTTTATGATTTAAAAAAGGAAAAAGATGTAGCGATGTTCTCACAGGTGCGGATCAGCAGGACTTTTTTTCCCTCTCTCTACGTGGAGAGCTAGTGAAAGTGAAA
>JAPQLA010000007.1:337226-351337 GCA_029822935.1 Naso vlamingii | reverse complement strand
CCCCCCCCCCCCCCCCCCCCCCCCCCCCCCCCCCCCCCCCCCCCCCCCCCCCCCCCCCCCCCCCCCCCCCCCCCATCGTTAATTTTGGACTTACTCTTAGAAGCAGCAGCAGACCAACTTCTAGCATTTGCATCTAAAGAAATTCTGAGTTAAATTAAAGCTGTTTTTGAGACTTGACTGTAATTTTATTTGACAAAAGTCTGTCACCACACAGGATTTCTGGGTAATGCAGTCCTGACTGTCCATACCTCTTATTACTTTATTGGTTTGTTTTGTTTTCTTTGCTCAAATTTACACAAAAAATAAAAATATTTAGATGTTAATTAGTTCACTGACCCAGTGGGATCGCCATGGGAATGGAGTATTTGTCTGCAGAGGTCACTGTGCGGTCAGCAGGTTCACCTGAGGTCAGGGGGGAGGAAGTGATGATGTAATGAGGCTGAGGTCGTCCAGCTGACCAACTGAGGGGCGGAGCCAAACAAGTCTGAGTCTTACAGGACTTCAGCTTCACACCTGATGAAGCACACAGGAAACAGGCCTCTGAACACTAAAAGTCAACAAGCTTGCAAGACTTTCAAAAACTAGCCTACTGCTACCACTGGTCACATGACCCTGTCCTTGCAGGCCGTAGCTGCATGTCAAGACATACAGTTCATTCACACTTACTCGTGTGTAGTTCCTTGTAGTTTATTTAAACTGTTCCGTTTGCTGTAAAGTTTTTGCATTTATTAAAACTTAAAAAAAAAAAAATAAATTCAGACCTCTGACGCTCTCCACCAGTCGAGGGCGGGGCTTCCTGCTGAGCGGTGAGCCAGGTGAGCTAAAGCGAAGGTATGGACTCTTTTTCAGGGTTCGTCTCAGACCTTCATACGGAGCTCTGCCATACAGACGAGTCAGGTACGATTCGCCATCCACCTCCACCTGCTCACCTTCTGTCCGTCCACCTGCGGGTCCGTCAGGCAACGCCCCCTGCAACCATAAAGAGAAAAATATATGACATCACATCCATGAGTCATCACCTGTGTTACTGGTCAAATCAATCAACCAGAGCAGAGCCCAGACTCACCAGTCTGTGTCCACTTGTCTGTCCTCTGCTCCTTTTTGCTGCTGCTGTCTTATTTCTGTTTCCTCTGAGCATGCTCACTGGCCTCCCCCTGCCTGCGTGGGCAGAGCTCTCAGCAGCCCTCTGCTGTGAAGTTGCTGGGGCATCTCTGCTGGCTGAGTATTTGTGTGCAGCGTCCTCTGAGTCCATTTCAGCCTGAGGACAAAGGGAGGAGAAGGAGGAAGACAACTGAATCACCTGAGCACGCCGCAGTCTTCATGTTGATTTGACATCATTCACTTCAAACAGAAAGAGACTGACGTGTGACTCATTCACACGAGTTCAATTAGCATCAGATTCACGTAAACATGTCACCTCTGAAGAGAGGTGACGGCAAGCATCAAATATTTAACAATATTTGAACACTGATCAATATTTGAATATTAAATCAATATTTGAAAAAATCTGATGACAGTTGACTGCTTTTGGTAACTGTCAATCAAATCTAAATCAACCCCGCCCACACAGTCCTAATGAAGCAGATGAATTAAGCTGAAGACCTCAGTTGGTCAGTTAGTCCTCATTTCCAAGTGTTGTGAAGCTCTTCTGCATGTTTGTGCCTGCAGGGGGCGCTGTGAGAAGTCTGATAAATGTCCTCAAGTGATGTTGCTTTGTTAAAACTGTTGTGGAGTCAGACAGAACTGAGCTGAGCTGCTTTTCTGCAGGCTACATTGGCCATACCAGCTTTGCACACCCACCCAGCTGTCGACAGTGAGGCATTGTGGATAGTGTAAAAACCTGCAGCAGGTTCGAACAAAGAAGTGAAATAAAAAGACGATTTCTTTGAGTCTGCCCCATCAACTCTGAACCTTTTCACATAAAGTGACTGTGGTGAGTCTGGCAGGAGTCACATAATGAACGTGTGGAGGTTTAAAAATGTGGGCTGTGTTCTTGCACTGACCCTCTTCAGAAAATTCTTCTCTCTCCCGCTGGTGTTTGCATTTGGCTCATCTCCTGAAAGCGTCTATCTACACACTCAAGCTGACGCCAAACTTTTTGAGGGAAATGCTACTGGCGGACGTTGCGGCACTAGCATCCCACACCGAATCAGGCCTCCAAAGGCTGATGGATCGGCTCTCACAGCTTGTAATGAGTTCGCCCTCACCATCAGCATTCAAAAGACCAACATCATGGGTCGAGACGTTGAAATCCCACCGCACACCTCCGTCAACAACAAGACTCTTGACTGTGTCAACACTTTGACGTACCTCATGTCCACAGTCTCCGGCAACCTCTCTCTTGGCATGGAATTGAGCACCCGCCTCACGAGGGCTGCCGCAATGACGGCCAGGCTGTCCAAGAGAGTATGGTACCACAAAAACTTAACTGTGCTCACAAAACTTTAAGTCTTCCAAACCTGCATCATCAGCACCTTGCTACACGGCAGTGAGACTTGGACCCCCTACACCAGACAAGACAAACATCTGAACAACTCCCACCTGCGATGCCTACACTGCACCCAGGGCATCACATGGCAGGACAAAGAGCCCAACACTGAGGTCCTGAAACGTGCTCATTCAAACTGCATGTGTGCTATGCTGAGCCAGCGCCGCCTCAGATGGCTTGGACACGCCCACAAGATGGACCCCAGTCGACTTCCCAGAGCCATGTTATACAGTGAGCTGTCAACAGGCTCCAGGCACACTGGTAGCCCACACTTGCGCTATAAGGATGTCAGCAAACACAACATGGAGGAGGCAGGCATCAACCCCAGCAGCTGGGAGGAAGCTGCAAATGATGGAGTCAGACTGTCGCTGCAGGAACTCGCTGCATTGAGGAGAGGTGCAACTCCTCACTGCAGGTGAAGAGACAAAAGAGGAAACTGCATGCAGCAGCCCCCACTCCACTGCCGGGCCCCTCTCCATTCGTCTGCATAGACTACAAAAGAGACTGCCACTCAAGAGTGGAGCTGTACAGCCACAATCGCCGCACCATTAAAAACTGTTGATCTTCACTGATTATCAGCACTGACACACAGATGCCTACAGAGCAGAAGTCACGCTGGTTCAAACTCACCCTTTCTTCTGCGGGTCGAGTTTCTTCCTGGAGCTCCATGATGTGTGTGAATGTGCTCACCTGAATGTCTTCGGTTAAAGTGTTGATCCAGGCGTCCACCGTCCTCTTGATACGAGCCTCCTCAGTTGTGTCTCTGCAGGAGACAGAAACGTAAAACACATTCCGTCTTCCTCTGTGGTGTTTTGTGTAAAGAACTGCACATTTCTTTGATGGTGTTTAATGTTGGCAGTGTGTTTTCTTCATGTGATAAAAAAACATCAGAGGTGTAAATGTGTTTGTTGCTGAATGTTTGTTTCAGTTCTTTATGATCTCTAAGCCACTCATTTACTGTCACATTAGCTCTATTAGCCTGGGAATAATCTACATTTCTGCACAAGCAAACTAAATACAAACAAACAAACAGAAGATAACTGTCTGATCTGAGTGGATTAATATTGGTTGATGTGGTTTCCAAACAGTAACGGGGTGATATTAGTGTTTTATCTGCTCGCATTTGTCGGAGGTAAACCTTGTATCTCTGGTCTAATGAGGTGACGAGTCTGTTGCAGTCTGTAACGCGTCAGCCATGTTTTCTTACTGGATGACTGAAGGTGCTGACAGATGCTTTCAGCCTCGGCCTGCTCATACATTGACATTATATCCACATGCTGACAAGAGACTAAAATCTCCTCTTGTGTTTTGGAGATCATTATTTTGTCATGTTTCATAGGTTTTGTCTTTTCTCTGTTTCAAAGGCTGCATTACAGTGAAAGATGAACTGAACCTTTTTGTTCTAATGTTCTCACACTCAGTCATTATATTCACATCACTGATTAGTATTTATCAAGAGTCTCACTGTGTTCATATTTTATGAGAGAACTAATAGTCATCCCTACAATATAGTTTGTATGATAACAATGTTTTTGTTCTGATCACGGTCTGTTAAATAAAAGTGCTTCTAACAGCTGAACGTTTGGCTCAAATTTGTAGAAAATATCAAATATAAAATATGAGAAATAAATGATTTCTGTTCCTATTCCAGGTTTTCCCCTGATGAATTTATTTGTGATGTGAGATGAATTAAACAGAATTATGACTGAAGGCTGCTGAGACTGAGCCTCTTCAGTGTGACAGCTGTCAGTCAAAGTGATGTATTCGTTCATTTTGACCTCGTCACCGCCTGCAGGGTGCTCTGAGACTGACTGTCAATCAACATCAACACAAACAAACAGAGCTGATGTGTTCGAATGCAGCTCTGTACTGACGGATAAACATAAAAAACAAACTGATGAGTTCACTGTAAGTCTTTTTTTCATTAAGCAGAAGTGTAGCTTCCTGTCTGCAGATGCTACAGAAACAATATATCTCATTTTTGGTGTTAAAATAAAAGTTAACGCTGCACCACTGGTTAGCAACGCGGCTATGCCGAATGAGATTAGGTTAGTGTTATCTCTTAGTTACTGACGTCACACACCCTTAGCATTAGCTGCTCAGGTTAGCCATTAGCAGACTTTTCATTTTTATACCTGTTAGCTTTAACAATGTTCCCCTGTTAGCTCATGTAAAGCTGACACGAGGTTTGTGTTATTGCTATCCATCAGACAGCAGACAGTGAGCTAGCATTAGCAACCTGTTAGCAGCCAGGGCCTCCAGCTGGCAGTGTAGGACCTCTCCTGTTTTAGCTCTCAGCAGAGCCTCCACGTTCTCCTCCAGAATCTTCTTCTGTCTCTGAACCTGACGGAGAACCCGACCTGCCTCCTCCAGTGTGGACGGAACCAGAGGCCTCCTCTTGACCAGTACGGACGGGGACTGCTGGGACTGAGTTTGATGGGTCTGACTTCTTTCCAGCTGGTTTGGCTGGAAAGGATTTTGATGGGACTGGATCTGTTGAGACTGAGATTTTTTGTGGGACTTGGATTGTTGTAACTGGGATTGTTGGGGCCCAGTTTGCTGGGACTGAGATTTGAAATGGTTTGATTGGGGCAGATTTTGTTGGGACAGAAGCAGCCTTTGTGGGGACTGGTAGTGGTCTGGTCCAGGTCTAGTGGTTTTCAAAGAGTCTTCTGGCTGTTGGATGACAAAAGTGTAATGAGTGAATGAGTGTTATGAAAGGATTCTACTGAACTCTACTGTGTGCTACTGACTGCAGTCTACTCCACTTTTACTCTGCTCACTCACCGTCAGAAGCAGCTTCATCTCACTCTTCAGACGTCCCATCTCCTTCAGCATCTCATTGGCTTTCCTCACGGCTGCCTGACTGTGATTGGCTGAAAACTGCAGGTGACTTCCTGTTGCTGGCTGGGCTGCCTTGGAAACGCTGGCATCCCCTTGGTGACACCGGTCATCACTAAGTAAAAGAAGAAGAAGAAGAGGAAGAAGAAGTGAGGACAGCAGAGGTAGATAGAAATAAATCATGGTAAGCTGACATAAGTTGACATGTCTCCAGTCTGAGCTGGTGCATTTAATGAGGCGATATTGTTATTTAGATCATTCTGATGTTTGAAAGTTTGATATAAAATGAAGTCGACGTAAATGCTGCTTAAAACCTGCAGCAAATAAAGCTGACATCCTAAGTTGTTTTGTTTTGCTCTGCCAGCAGTTTCCATCACAGAGATTCAGTTAACTGAGAAGGAAAACAAAAAAACAACAGCAGCAGCAAAAAATAAGGACTCTTGTAATGGATAAATGAGTAAGATGAGTGTTTAAAGGAGTCTGTCTTGTGGTCCAGTAGAGGGCGCTTTCACCGAATCACCTGCTGCACAAGTGAGCCAGAGCAAACTCCTGAAACCAGAGCAGCAACATCTGCTGAGCAACCAGGAACCAGAGGAGCAACGATGCTGTCTGGCCGCAGACACTGACTCCTCCTCTGGAGTCCGACGCTCATTGAAAGACCGTCAGTGATCAGAGAGAAGATGACAGTGAAGCAGACGAAGTCTGTTGTCTTTGTTTCAGGAGGTTTTGAGCTGGAGGCTGCAGACGGTGCAGCTGTTTGACAGCTCAAAGACTCTGCTGATGTGATGGCTGCTGTACTTTGTACTTTTTGTGTGTGTGAGAGTGTGTGTTTGTTTTACCTATTGGGAACCTCTGGTATAAACTTTGACCTTGTTGGGACCAGCAGTCCTAATAGGCCAGACGTCATGTCTGAGCTTCTGCTTACAGTTAAGGTCAGGCTTTTCACAATGAATGTAGTCAATGAAATGTCCTAACAAGGACAGCTGAGCAAACCTGTGTGTGTGTGTGTGTGTGTGTGTGTGTGTGTGTGTGTGTGTGTGTGTGTGTGTGTGTGTGTGTGTGAGATGGGTGGGGATAAAATGGCCGCCACTCTAACCTCCAGCTCTGTCATTCACACACAGCTGCTACAGACTTCGCTAGAGAGTGTGTGCTGCTGCTGTTGCTAGGCAACGCCTCACTGGTTTCCCATGGAGACAGCGAGCAGAGTTGATGATGGAATAGAAAAGCCTCCATTCACAGAGAGGAGGGAGGGAGGAGGACAATTACGTGTCACCAATAATTCATGAGTTTTGTAGTAACGGCTTGAGATGAATATTAATGCAGTTTGAAGCTTTTCTTTCATTTTGTCCTTGTGGTTTCCCATCATCCTCTCTGTCTCTCTCTCACTGGCTATCTCTCAGGTAAATGGTGGATAGAAGTCAAACCCAAAACAGCACTCAGCTTCAGTAAGCTCAGTCTAAACCACTTGTCCACAGCGTCATCACTCAACCAGAGTTCAGTTCAGGGATGAACTTTTTCAGATCTTACGCTCCAAACATGAGACCAGGTGGACCCACTGGGATCAAAAGTGGCCTGTTGTAGACCACAACTGGTTCCTAAAAAAATCCAGAACCATGCGGCATCCATTCCAGCTAAATGTGGGCAAAATCAGGACGCCTCACTGCTGAAGATGAATCCACATGACGCCATGATCCAACATCCTGACTAGATCAAAGTTCAGTTCAGAAAAGGTAAAAATGGTTCAGGTGAGATCTGTGATCAGCTTTAGTTGGAAGAAAAGTCAACCAATCAGAAAAAGACATGTGGGACACAGAGCGTGTCAGCTGTGTGAACGCTGCAGGGGAGGAGAGGGGAGGAGTCTGCCTGACTCATTTGACAGGCAGAAAGAAAACAAACATGGGGGGACACAGAGTGAGAGCGGGGGAGGGATGGGAGCATCTTGTTGAGATACGGGAGGGGAGGAGGGGGAGGAGGGGGTGCTGGGAGAAAGATTGTGCTGACTTCATTGTCTCTAAATGGAGTCGATGCTGTGAGACAATAATCCGCACACTTGAGCTCTGACCTCATCACCTGTCACCAACAGACTCCTCTGCTCATATTTCCATTCAAACAAGCTGTATTAGCACCAACATCACATGAGGAAAAGTCAGGTTTCACACATTTTACAGACTGGACGATGACGTCCGCTCAGTGTGGATCCACACGTCTGCTTCCTCGACACATTCCTGAATAAATGAGGTGTTCGACCAGGAGGGTGGTAACCATGGCAACAGCTGCATCCTGAACAGCAACGGAGGAGGAGGAGGAAAACAGACTGCAGTGCAGACAGAGGATTCAGGTCCATGTGTGTGCTGTGTTACTGCTTTGCATTATGGGATGCTTTGAGTGTGCTGGGCAGCGGGTAACACTGTCACAGAGCAGTGTCAGCAGTCAGTAATGTTCATCTGCTGCCTTCATGTTTCATCCCAGCTGTCTGTATTTACTTTTGATTCCAAAAAACACACTCGGACAAAGAGCCAGAGTGAAGGCTTCGTCCTGATTGGTGGACTGCCCTTACTTGAGCCATTTCTTTCATTCAGGGTTTCTTTTGTCATTTCTGCTCTCATTTGACAGACGACAGCAGAGACAGAAAACACAGCAGACAGACAGTGTGGTTAAATGGAACAAAGGCTCTGAGCTGGGATCGAACTGCTGACGCTTTGCATCAGACTGCAACGCCACGGGGACGCACAAGTCTGCTGACCCTCACAGACACTTTAATCGATGAAGGCTGCATGACAGCAAAGAGCTTCTGTGGACAGAAATGTCCTGAAACACTCAAACAACAGACACTTAATCAAACCTGTCAACAAATTCGATTATTTGTTATTTACATCAAAATGTCAATAAACAGAAACAATGTCCATCTCAGAGTCCAACGTGACGTTTTTAAATGTCTCATATTTTTTAAGATTTTTTTTGGGGGGGGGGGCTTTTGTGCCTTCATTTACAGGACAGCTGAAGAGTGGACAGGAAATGGGGAGAGAGAGGGGGACTGACATGCAGCAAAGGGCCACAGCTGGAATCGAACCTGGGTCTGCTGCGCGAGGGCACAGCCTCTGTATATGGGGCGCCTGCTCTACCAACTGAGCCACCGGGCACCCCGAATGTCTCATCTTTTTGAAACAGCAGTTCGGTTCGCTGTCACAGTAAGCAGACGGTGGCCGAGGCTCTGCCTCAAAAATGAACCAAACAATTATCGATTATTGATTAGCTGCTGATGAATTTTCTGCTGATTATCTTGGTAACTGTATCTGCTTCACTCCAGAGACTGAACACCTCCATTCACATCCAACCTCACTTCACCTGCTCTCTCTCTGCTCAGCTGCCCCTCCCTGTGACACACACACACACACACACACACACACACAAAAGATGTGAGAACCCCTTAGAAACCACCCAGGACTCCCCACAGTGTGTGTGTGTGTGTGTGTGTGTGTGTACATTAGCATGTACACAGGGAGATGCTGCACTGAGCCAAGGGCACCTTAACCATCACTGTCCACACACACACTCACACACACGCAATCCAGGTGTGTGTTGTTGCTCGAACAGAAAAATCTGCAGTGCAGCAAGAAGCCAAAAATACTGCGAGGACTCAGAGTACTGCGCTACTGTCAACAGTACTACTGATACCGCAGTAAATCCTGCAGTGTGAATGTGTTGCAGAAACCTGCTTCATTTGACATGAGCTGATTTTGTTTTTTGAAATAAAACAAATATTTCTCAATAAAAATTTCAAAATAAAGTCCCATCTGTTCAGTCAGAAAGAACGTCACAGAAAGCTTCATATCAATGGAATTTATTACAACAGATTCAGCTGGAAGGCACATGACACCATCACACGTTTCGTCTGTTTATCGTTGTTCATCCGTCACTACAGGAAGAGAAAACCAAACACTAACGTGTCCCCATGTGGCTGCCCAATGATGGGGGGGGGGAACAAACAAAACAAAACAAAACAAAAAACTTTATTGCAGTAAGAAAATAAAGAAATCTTTTACAAAAAAATCACAACATTCTATTACACACCTTCAATGTCCAAAAGAATCTAATTTAAAAGTCAACAAAAGTTCTATAAACAAATAAATAGTTTTAAACTTCTATAAAAATAAAAGCTGTTATTGTTTTTACAGACACATGATGTTATGAAGTCTGACGCTGTCTGTTTACAAACAACATGACAGCTCACACATCCGTCACCTCCACCACGACACAAACACTCGACTTCTTCTGAAACATCCACAAGAATATTTATATGCTTCCCTCAGCGACCTCCGTCCTGCTGCTGCTCCGTCACAAAACACCGTCTGTCACATCCGTCAGTGGAGAAACGCCATCACTCGTTCACCCCCTTCACTCGATCATGTTTCAGACCCTGCTGAGTCCGTCCCTAAACTTTTGCCACATGGCTGCAGACTTTTTGGTTTTTACTAAAACGCGAACACAAATTTGTGTGGATTCAGATGCTTCATCTCCTTCAAGCTTCAGACTGAAACATGTTTGAAAGCTGAAGCGACTCGTCTCTCTGAACACGTCAACTCGAAACGACGAACCAAGCACATGAGCATGAATCATTTTCTATTATTTTACCAGCAATAACTGATACAGAACTGCAAATATTGACCATTTTCACTGTCAGTTCATCTGCTTCTTATTTCTTCTTAATTTAATCCATAAAATGTCCAAATGGAGTGTGAAATGCTCCACTGGAGACCCAGGGGACGTCTTCGGATGTCTTATTTGTCTGACCAGCTGTCTTAACGTTAAAAAAAAATCAGATCTGCAAAAAATTCTGTGAACAGTTTGAAAGTTCACACTCACTCATTTTTTTATTATTACTATTTTCTGGTCTTTTCTTCTCCGTCCTGAACTGAAAGTGTCTGTGAAGAGTCACGCTGACGTCACGTCCTCGTGCTTCAGCTTCATGTTGAAACGCTGCTTCAAGCTTTCACACCGTCAGCTACATCACTGTGCACATTTATCACACGGGTCAAAAACGGATTCATTCAAAATTATAACGTGTGACCAGAGACAGTCAGAGTATTAACTCTAAAGCCTCATGGGAGCTGATTGCTTCTGACCGTGTTCTGTTTAGATAAAGGAACGAGCTGTAAACCTTCAAAAAGGAAATGCTAACACTTTTATTTGTTGGTGCTTTTTAGAGCACAAAGAGATTTTTAGGGGAGTAAATATGTAAATGTCACTGAATGCTTGATATGGTCAAGTGGTTCAGTTAGATTGAATGATAAAGCATAAGCAGTCTCACTGAAGAGTGTAAATGTTAGTTTTCTGAAGCAAACAACTTTGACATGAAGCCGAGTTTTCCAGTAGATAAGAACAAGTCATGAATTGTTTTCTTTGAATAAATTGTCTGGATGTTTCTGGATTTTAAACTCTCTGTACTGAAGTTGTGTCACGTGATGACGCTTTCAGAACATCTGGTTTCATTCTGGACACTCGTTTCAGTCCTCTGAACTCTGCAGTCATTTTCTTTCTTTCTGCTGTCACGTACAAACTGAAGCTTCATATCACAAATATTCCACATGAGAAGTCACCAACAATGTCTCACCAACAAATTTACTTAATTTGGATTTCAGAAACATTTCTAGTTGGTTCTGTTTTCATGTGATGTGATGGTATCGACCACTTCCTGACATTCACGCAAACTTGTGTGAAGAACTTCCTGTGTCCCTCTGACCAGTGAAGTCTGATCTGCCTGGTCACACATCAGGAGAACTTCACGTCATTCAAAGCTGTTTCTGTCACTCGTCTCTGTTTTAAACGCTCGAGCGTCTGCTCTGCAGTCAGCGACATTCACGTGAATCCAAGAAATTCATTTTTCACAGTGACTTTGTTTCTTATCACGTCCTTCTGAGCCTCTTGTCAAACAGATCACAAGTCTCTTGTCTCGGCAGTCACTCATCAACAATAACTGAGCCCCACTGGAGCTGAGCAGGCTGCTGTAACTTTCACTCATTACGCCTACATGGACACCAATGTTCCGATAGTAACCCGATTAAGACAACACTCTGAATGAGACACTGCCATGTAAACAGCATTTTCTGATCACCTTACTCTGAGGAAGGTCATAGTCGGAGTAAGCAATATTCAAATTAAGACACATGGAGTATTCCAGTTTTTGTTGCATTTTTGTACACATGGATACACTTTATTCGCACTATGCTGTCCTATTGGAGTTTTTGCAGTGTTTTGCGACAGCGACACACAGTTTACGGCAGTCAAACTGCTCGATGACACATTCTCTAGCTTCTGGCAGCAAGCTTACAGCTAGCTTCAGAAGAAAAGATGACTGACAACACCGTAAAAGAGCGGTCCCAACATTTCTAAGGTGAGGGAGAAACTAACGCCATGTTCGACATTTAAAAAGAAACGGATATCATCAGGTTTTTGGAAAATAACTATTTAATAATAATAAATATTGTGTTGTTGTAGTTGTTGTTGTTCAACTTCTGGATTCAGGTGAAATCCCTCAAGAATATCTGACGTATGACGAGGGGTGGGCGTGCATCTTGTGAGTCATTAATCAGACCATGATCTGTAACATGTAAACGGGAATATGAATGGAATAATCTATAAGCAATTCATGTGAACACATAAATCCAAATATTGTCTTATTTAGAATAAGGTCAATAGTCAGATTATTGCAGCCTATGTAAACAGTCAGTGAGACTAGAACTTTAATCCTTCAGTCCTCCAAGGCATTCGTTAGGAAACCTGCAGAGTCGTCAGGTCGTCTGCGACACACTGACTCAGAGTTCAGGATCAACACAGAGTGAAGCAGCTCGCAGTTTTAAAGACGAGCTGAACTGCCTGTTTCCAGAGCATCAACCACCCTGTTGTGACGTATTCGCTATTCATACAATTAAACAACCAATGAACAGGCTGTAAGGGTGGGACATAAGTTGGAGGAATCTGATTGGAGTGTTGCTGGCAAGTGTTGTTGTTACTCCTTGGCAACCGTTGCTAAGGCTTTGTTTGTTGATAGTTAACTGCTAAATTTTAACACCAAGCTAGCTTTAGTTTATTTAAAGACGTAGTAAACACGTAAACCTTTTTTTTAGATGTATACTGAATTATATGACTGTACTTTGATGAAACACACCAGTGCTGGCGTAAATACTGACACTCACACCAAACTGATACAAATCGGTATTTTATGGCTTGAAAATGGCTCAAATGGAAATCTGCTTTGCAAAATCAGTTCTGAAAAGGCGGAGCCAGTGTGACGTAGAAAGCCACCGCTAGTGGTTTTGTACATCAAGAGCTATATATGAACGGCAGAATGTTACACCCACCCACCCACCCTTGAGTGTGAGTCTGTGGAAGCAGCCCACTGTTTTTCAAATAGCCTGGACAATAATTGAGATACATCATTCACCGTTTTAACATGTTTTGGTAACTTGCTAACCTCGCAGCTTGATGACATTGTCTACTTTAAACTTTATTGCTGCTGACATATTTTTCGATTTCAGCACAGTGGTTCAGACTTGTGCTTTTAGCGGCTGTAGAAGCTCTACCAGACTCCATCCGTTCCCCTCGGACCCTCATCGGGCTCAGCTCTGGTTGCAGATGGCAGGCTGTTTTTGTTAGGGTCAGCTTTAGTGTCTCGTTGAAATAACACATCCTAGCTTGACACCGTATGTGAATGTTTGCTAATAACAGCCTTCTAACTAACGTTACGTTTCCACTTAGACTGCTCCCATCCTCTCCTGCATCTGCACTGCCTCAGCCCCGAGAGCTCTGCAATGCTGGTGCTGGAGCCAACGGCTCAAACAGGGAGGGCTCAAGACCACCATGGCCCTCCACCACACCATTACCCGCGTCAGGGGGCCTCTGGAGGGGAAAAAAAATCCTCCACGTCAAAAGACCGCTCTGAGGCAAAGGTGCTGCAGGACTCTGGGCTGCTCTCTATGTCTATGCCCCCCCCCTTCACACACACACACACACACACACCTTTTCCTTACACCTGTATATTCACAGGTTTATACTGACAGGTGGATTGGCTGATATAATTGGTTAAATTCAAAAAGTGATTCAACCACTAACAGCCAGGGTCAACGATGACATCAGGAACCCAGGAGATTTTGTTTTAAATGAAAGATGGAAGTGGCAGACTTTAATATATAAATACAAAATAATTCATTTTTGTCATACATTTTTAAATCTGACTACAATAAGAGCAGGGATGTGATCCAATAGGGTTGAAAATGCATTTTTGACCTCAGCTCGATTTTAATGCTCCTCACCTGTGGAACGAGCTTCCTGAATACCTGAGGTCTGCCACAGCTGTCAGCCCTCAGATCAGCACTGCTTACTGTCGCCTGAAATCATTGAGACACAAAAGTTCTTTTCCATCCTACTTATTTTTGGCTTTTTTCTTGCTTTTCATTTAAATCTTCAATGATTTATTTGTCGCATTTATTTAATTTTTATTATTCTCAAAATGCAATCAAAATGTCTTCCTGATGTCTTGTGTTTAACGTGTTTCTATGCTTTTTTCAAATGTCTCATGTCTGAACGGTGCGGCATAAATGAACTCGTCTTACAGCAAAGAAGAAAACACCGATTATCTGATTATGTGCCGGAAGTCTGGCTGTGAAACACTGAAGAGCCGTTTCCTTTCCTCTCTCACCTCGTCCATGTTTCTGCTCACAGCAGAATGAAATGAGCAGGTGTCTGTCCGCTCACCTGTTTCAGCTGCACACTCACATCAACGCTC
>JAPQLA010000007.1:288938-303938 GCA_029822935.1 Naso vlamingii | reverse complement strand
CGATGGCAGACGACATTTATCACCATCACAAAAAAAGTCTCCCGCAGAGAAACTCACAGAGTGAAGAAAGAAGCGGCAAGATGAGAGTGAATATGAGCGTGGCTCTCACCGCTGCAAACCGCTCCCGCAGGAGAGACCGTTGTGGTGTGACGCTGAACTGACTTCGTTCGGGTCAGTAACATCAGGCGTTGGCTGTTCACCGAAACACATCTTCAGTGTAACGGTGAACAGCTCGACAGGAGCAGATTAAGATGAACATCATGTGACCTGTGACGCAGAGGATGAGGAGTCGTCAAAGCTCCTCCCACAGTTACAGCCTGTGGCTGCTTCATGTTACTCTCCATAGTGACAACAGGTCATGTGACTCTAATTTGTTACACCTGAAGTTGCTCGACATCCTCCTGAATCCAAAATCCATCAGCCACTTCATCATCCTGATCTGTACACATGACATCTACTTCCTGTCTGTCCATCCCGCAGCAGCGTCCTTCCTGAACTTTCTGTCAGTCTTCCTCCTTTAAAGGTTCATGAGCTTCTCATACTGAACACCTGAACGCTTTAAGGCAAACTTTGGGTTTTGGGGCTGTTTTGTTAAAACTGATTTGGTTATTGACAACATGCCTTCAAGTTTTCAGTAGAAATGCAAACATCAGGTGATCGGTGTGGACCAATCAGCAGCAGGAGCAGAAACTCACCCACAGTGTAGAGGCTGGCATCTGTCAGCTTACTGATGACGGCCTCGCTGGACAGACCCTCGTTAGTCTTCACCTCCACTGTGGAGCCCACCTGAAGGAGACACATGCGCGCACACACATACACATACACACACACAGAGTCAAAATCCACATTCAGGAAAACGGATTTCAATCTTCTTTTGAGGCCTAAAGTTCTCATCTCACATCAGACGTTTCACTTTTAGGAACAGTTTCCTCTGTTTCCAAGGCAACTGTGACTCACTGTGCAGAGCTGAAAGCTCAGCATATGAGACACTCATCATCATCATCATCATCATCATCATCTCACCCTCAGTGGTCCTTTGACCTGGTCGTCCTGCACCACCTGGGATGTGCTTTCACCTTTCAGAGTCACCTGCAGACACAGTGAGACAAATGTGAGGGCTCACCTGGCTGACAGGTGGGTTAGGTTTTACACAGACAGGAAGTGGCGACACTCGCTGCTCCATCTCAGCTCCTACATCAAATGTCCAAAGCTCCCTGCAATTTGCCTTTTTTTTTTTAACCTTGTCTCTGTTTTCAAAAGATCAAACATAAAACAGACCGAAGTTAAATGTAGAAGGGTGAGAAGCCTAAGAACAACAGAGAGCTCAGCGCCTCACGCAGGCGTACGATGATACTGCAGAAAACCTTTACAAGTTGTTTACTTGATTTGCTCAAATTGTCAAAATCATCATTACAACAGAAATTCCCTGAAATCCCTGTAATATCTCTCTAGAGCCATTCTGGCCAGCTGGACTCAGGTGTAAACATGGACTTGCAGTCTGCAGGTGAGCCTCATGCCAGCAGGTCTTACCTTGACCTTCACCATGCGCTTCACAGTCTTGATCTTTGCCTCACAGAAGGCTCCTCTGTACTTGGCACTGACATCCGTCCCCACTGTCAGGTAGGCAGGCTCGTCTGCTGCCTGAAACACACACAATCCCACACACATCAGTCACATCAAGACACAAACACACACACTCCCAGCAGAGGAACTGCAGCTGTGGGTCTCTGAGTGGATCCAGATTGAAGCCGTTTTATTTAGATTTTGATGGTTTGACTTTTGATGTTTGGTCAAAAGTTTCATTTCAGCTTTCGTCTCAACCTCTGCAGTCTGTAGCTTAACTAGCATAGACAGCAGCTGACATTAGCCTTATGATAGCAGACATGCTAACGTGGTGATGTCAGTAACCGACTTCAAGCTTTTCCTCACTGAAACATAAGTAGTTCGTTGTTTTAAAGTTCAACTCATTCTCTATAAATGTGTGCACATTCATCTGCACACATTCAACGGCCTCAAAGCCAGAGCCATGTAGAGAGGAGGTTAGGATTATCCTCTCAGTTGCCAGCACTGCTTGTACTTATCAGGCAAAACTCAGTGCTATTTATGATTTCTTTGTATTTGTGTACTGATCACACGTTAGAACGACTGTGTGTGTAGTTTGATCACGTCATTGAGATAAAAAACTGCAGTCAGTGAAACATGGAGCTGAGAAGCAGAACGACAGCAGCAGGTCTGACTGGCCGGACGTTCCCAACACAGCTCCATGAAAACAGCAGTTTGTTGGGGTTTTTTCTTGAGCAGAGAAAAAGAGGCCATGTTGGAAACATCCAGGCAGTGCTGCAGTGAAAGCAGAGGTAAGGCTCTGCTAACGTGAAGCTAAGCTAGCTGTCAGCTTCTGCGGCACATGCTGGCCGAGGCTGACAGCTGACTTTGGAAAGCTTCTCAGATAATGGAACGGTCAGAAGAGTTAGTGATGAATGAAAGGATGTTTGCTGCCTTTTCATCTGTACAAATTAACATTATACTAAAAGAGCATTTCATTCACTGAGCTACTGAAAGGCTGCAGGCAGCTACCAGCAAACTGTAAGGTGGAATATTTTCTTGGGACATCGTACACCTACCACCTTAAACGTCAAAATGACACCTTTCCATTCTGATGGGTTTTACTGGCTCTCTTGTGTGACATGTTTCATTGGCGACTTTCATGTGGATTATCTGAGCGTTCAATATTCAATTGTTCCAGTGTGCCTCAGCAGATAAGGAGCTGCGCTAACAAGGTGTCAGCTAATCAGAATTTCTTTTTTTTTTTTAACATTTTAATAATGTATGCAATGGTCGACAGCATGAATTAAAAACAATGTGCCAAATATGAACATGAAAAAGCAGAATGACAATACCTCATCTGAGTATTAATGCACATGAACCTCAGTGCAGACACACACAGGTGTTTGACTGAAATAAACACACACTGGTTCTACAGCCGGATCGTTCCACATGATGGGAACACTGAGTGTGTGAGGCTGCGCTCGTCTGTGCACACACACTGACTGAAGGCTTTAAAACTTTTCAACTAATAACTGTGTGACAGTCTCACAAATGAGCTGCTGTTTTCCTCAAAAAGAACTAAAACAACGTGACAAACTGATTCACATTGTCTCTTTCCTATGCTGCACTGTGACGGTAGCTAACAAGTTTCACAAGGTTCACGTCCACACTGACCCAGAGGCACAGAGCAAGCACATTATAAAAGTCTTTCACTGACAGCTGCCATCTTTGTTTGTGTCCCTGAGAAGAGACTTCAGAAATGATCTGAAGCACCCCTAACAGTTCTGCACGTCTTATCATTAAGTAATCTGCATTACTTCCTTGTAGCCTCTGTATGTGTATAAAGTCAAAGAACTCTAAGGTGGCTTGTCTGAGATGTTGACAGTGGAATAAAAAGAGAGATTTTTTTTACATGTAGGAAGATGCAAATGTTTGACATATTTCCTTGTAAACTGACTGAGATAACAGATGATCACAACAGTTGGCTGTGGATTTTTTTTTAAATACATTTCCAAACAGATTATTGGACTCCTCATCGTGTCAGCCTGCCTTGGTCTAGCTACGTTAAATATGTTTTGCTTGTGTGTCCATCGGTGCAACGGTATGCCATGAAAAGACGGATTAAAACTGAGAGACAACAGAAACGTGACAGAGAGGCGTGTGAGCGGCTCAGGACCCGGTGCTGGACCGTCAGATGCCAGTTCAGCTCGGATCTCTGCGCCTTCAGCTTGTGTCGCAGGTCAAACACTCACCTTCATCTCTCCGGTTATTTGAGGGAGTCCAGCTCGAAAGATTTCGGATCACTGAAAGACATAGACACAACGGCACTTGTGATTAAAGTTGGTGATATCACCGAGGACAGACGGGGACAGAGTGTCAAACTGTCCTTAGGTTGTAAAATAATGCTAAGCTAACCAACTAGCCACTCACTTGTGTTAGCTCAGGCATTCTTTTCTGGCCCCCTCCCTCCTCCCTGCCCGGATCAGATCAAATATGTGGCACAAACAGCTCACACTCACTTAACTAGCGACGTTTACTTCGACTGAACATGGACTCGCTGGTTTCGGCGGCTTCTACGTTAAATATCGGCGGCTCGGAGAGGAGACACCGACGGCTGCCGATCAGGACGAGCAGCACTGCCGGAGAGGAGCGTTCCTTCCCGCTCCGCTCCCAGCTCCACTGAGTCACGTCGCCATCACAGCTCGCCATGTCAGCTCTGCTAGCTTCGCTAACTTTACCTCCCCCCAAAACCGCCAGCTAGCTTCCACAACCGGGCGCTTCCACGGAGTCCGCTTATACACAACCGAACACCGACACCAACAAAACCCAAACAACAGCCGCTTGCCGCCAGAACAGCGAAGACCCGAGCGGGTGTTTACTCTCCGGTCCTGAGCTAAATTTAGCTAGTTGGCTAACGTTAACTAGCGACTCAACTAGCTAGTTTTTGAATCATATGGCGATTTAAACCGTCTGGTAACAGCAGAGCACGCTCGGCTAGCGTCCACGTTAGCTCCCGTTCCGAGGCTTAACTAAGTTTCTACCAAACACAACGAGAATGTTTGACATTTGAGCGAACAAAAACTGTTGTGGATTTATTTATTTAATATGTGTCCGTTCCACAAAGGCGCAGAAGCTTCACATTTCTTCACTGCAAAAACAAGCCGACTGCCGCTGCCATTCAATTCACAGCCAGTTCATTACAACAGCGACTAACCGGAAAGCTCCCGGCCTCCCCCGTGACACCGTGCCGCCTTTCTGTCCCCGACCTGCCGGGGATTGAACCGTTACAAGTCTGAGCTCGGTCCACAACACAATGTGAAGATTTTTATACTTACATACACGGACGCGGCTGCTTCCCCTCTCGCTTGGGTTGCAGAGCGATACACGAACAACAAGCTGTTGAGCCCCGAGCTCTGTTTCCCGACACGCGATTGGCTGCGCTGACAGCAGTGGTCGCAACGGAGAAATCTGATTGGTCGAGCGATTTCTCAATTTTAATTGGGCATGGCTTTTCTGGTCCTGCTTTTGGCTGATACGAACGCGGCGCCACGAGGGAAATGACGATATCGGCCGGATAATTGTCCAATCAGATGCGGATTCAAAAGAAAAATCCGCCGCTAGAGATCGCCATTGGCCTCGCGCGTTTTGCTCCCAGCAACCGCGCATTGGTATTGGCTCAGCGGGCTTCCTCGTCTGTGCCTAGATCGTCGGAAGCCCCGCCCCGATACGTGCTGGAGACGTGCACACCAGACTCCATTCAAGAATCTGCCGTTAATTCGGATCTTTCAGTTACTGTGAATTTCTTTATCTACACGGCTGTACGTCAGAAAATATGTTTAATATTTCCGAAATTCATGGAATTTAAATCATATTTGCACCGCTTAATGTTCGCGACATCGAGGTTCACATGGTTTGCGATCGCGCTCCCATGAGAACACCACCGGATCGTTGCAACCTTAAAGGGAGGTCGAATGGCGCGAGTCTAAGTCAGATTTGTGTACCCACTGCTGATTGTAATGACAGGTATGCCGGAAGTAAGAGGTGGTTTTATGACTTTGTTAAAAGTTCTTGGT
Organism: Naso vlamingii; assembly: GCA_029822935.1. Lineage (NCBI taxonomy): Eukaryota > Metazoa > Chordata > Actinopteri > Acanthuriformes > Acanthuridae > Naso > Naso vlamingii. The sequence goes on along the minus strand of JAPQLA010000007.1, from coordinate 298,320 downwards.
CTTGTTTGACTGCCTCAAAGACTCAGAGATGACCGCTTTAATCTTTCAGTAACCGCTTTTGTAAATGGACTTCGGCGATGTGGTTTCCATACGTGAGACGTCGTCACGTATCAGGGGTTGTGTTGACCTGGGATCTACAACAAAGCGCGCGACTGTAGTTTTTACAGCACAAACATGCAGGAAACGAGCTGGACGGAAGCCTGGAGACGAATACATACACACTGACGACACAGTCACAGGGACAAACGTCGGTTTAAGCTGCAGACAAACGGCGTTTGTGGCGCCGTTTGTAAAGAACTGGAGTGGGTGGACACAACAGTGCTTTTACGTAACAGGAAGAGAGTGACGGCAGAACCATATATGTCATCTTCCTCTTTAGGAATGTCGAGGTTATTTCTAAACAAATGCGGAGAGGGCGCAGTGATGGCGGCCGGTCACGGTCCGTTCACACCGCGGGGCCACGGCCGTCTTCACGCTCCCGGTCTGATCCGGATCCGTCAAACATTCATGAAGAATCAAACTGTGATGATTGTTGCTCATGTGAAAATATCACTTCCGTTTAGCGCACACTCATCGAGTGTTTATTGAACTTTTTTTGTTTTTACTGCTCTGCCCACCTTTCTGTTCATGTTCAAACTTTTAGCAGGTTCTTGTTCCTTGTCAGTGTGACGTCTGCAGGTCGTCAGCCGACCGAGTCACACAGAAAGAAAAACAGCCAAAACGTTTCCTTCAACTTTTTTATTTTTAAAGCTGAAATTTATCAAACCAAAGCAAAATAACCACATGAAAGTTCATCAACTATAAAACATAAAAAAGACTCTGCGGTGTGTGTGTGTGTGTGAGCCATCTGCACAGAGAGTGAATGTTTGTTTACATGTTGTCTTCATCGGAGTCATCCTCCTCCTCCAATGAATCCTGAAAGACAAACAAGAGATCAGCACACTGACGCTGTGAAGGTGTGAGTGCTCGCCACAGGTGTGTCACTCACCTTTGCATATTTCTCTGCCTCCTCTCTGACGTCTTTGGGAACCAGCTCATGGCGTCCGTTTGTGACTGTGGGAGAGCAGACGGGACGAATCAGAGTTGTCACCATGGCAACATGAGAATCGCATGTTCACCTGTTCAGGTTCAAGCCACTGATGTTTTGAGGATTCAACAACATGACGTCATAACATGAAACCTGTTTTCATCTTTAATCTGTCAACAGAATGGGAGCAGTTTGAGTCTTTGATGTGGAGACGCCGTGCGTCCTCACTAACAGCAGAGACGTCAGTCCCCAACATGTGAACAGCATGAAGACAGACAGATAAACGACTTCTTCTTCTCGTCGCTTCACAAACTGTGAAATGAGTGCTAACAGGCAGTTTTATTGTGAAACAGAGAAGAGAATCTGAACGACAGCAGCTGATTGACACTTAACTCACTGACTAACTTCTCAGTTTGTCGTGTAGAAGACGAATCTGTCTCATTTTGTTTCCTGTTTGGGTTGTTTGACAACAGCAGGAACCACATGGACGACACTTGCCTGCCACTTTGTGACCAGCAAACGACACAATTCACTTCATGAGATGCCGAGTAGAGACGACACTTGACAATGTGACATTTTTAACGTCTGAATAAAGTTTATGACTGAAATGTGTTTTATTGGTTTTGTTTTGTTTTGTTCCAGTAAACTTGGTGCTGGGAGTTTGGACTGGATGCTCTGCAGCGGCTGATTCAAACCACCCAGAGCATCACTGTTTCCCATTTAGCGAGCATCAGCGACATCAGTGAGGTCACAGCCTGTTCACCTGCTGTCGTCTGACAAGAGGTACAGAAGTCCCAGCAGACACTTCTCATCTTCTGTTCAGCACTATGCCAGAGAAGTCCATCCACCAGTAAAGGTGATGTGTAAGGAATTAGATTTTAGTTTCGAAGTTGCTGTCGCACTACTTTCTTAGTGTTTTATTTAATTTTTTTTATTTTACTATGCTATGATTCCACCTTGCGTTTTAAAGGAATTGTTATTTTTATGTGCTGGTGTCAGATTGGTACTCGTTATCGGCCATTATGCAAATTTGGGGGTCAGAATCGGCATCAAGAAGGAAAATGGCATTGGTACGTCTCTAACATGCACAGTAAAGTCAAGCTGCCCTTAAAGCTCATTTGGACCATTTAAATGGACAGCTGTCCTTGTCCCACTATGCAAGCACAGAAAGAGTATCGATTTACTGATGGACTATCATACCAATGTCCAACTCTGCAGACAGCCATATGCCCCATTCAGCTGGTTGCTGTTGGACCTTCTTCTTGTTGACAAAACAAGTGACAGACTAGCTAGCAAACAGCTAGTGGATTCCATGAACAGTGAAAACATGGACAACTTTACAGCGCTGTACACTTTGTATCTACGCGTTACTTTTGGTACAAATTCGATGCACGCTTCCCCTCGTGCTTATGGGATTCTTGTTTTTCTTCTCAGCTTTCTTCTACAAATTTATGCTGTTAGGGTCGAGGGTCAAAGACGCCGCAGGGACCATCGATCATGCACAGAACGCTTCGGCCAGTCCAGGTCCAATCGAGATGTAAACATGCAGGAGTAAATCGACCACAAATTTCATTATCTGAGCGTGTTAGTGCGACTTTGGGATATTTGATTTACTTTGATTTCAGTCAGACTGACACAACAGATCAACTTTCTGTGACGTCATGTTAACACCATGAGTGACGTGTGGTAGGCAGTCCAGCAGAGCCAGTGTTTCATCTGCTTAGGCCTCCATGATTCTGTGTTTTATTGGTTTGTTAACACATTTTGCTTTTGTCATCACTTGAGCACATTTTAAAAAAGTCATCTTTTTGAAGAATAAATAAAAAAAACTACATAAAAACCAAATTTGTTGATCTGTGTTTTAGTAAGAATAGATCTAGAAGCTGTCAAATGGAACAGCAGAGACTCTGAAAAGAGATGAGGCCGTAGAAAAAGAAAAGAAGGGCACTGATTGGTCAGGTTCTTACCTTCACCGACCCAGCTGAGCTCCAACTCAAAGGCTTTGTCCTTGACCTCATCGTGAACAATGTAGATTCTTCAATCAAGCAGAGGACACATTAATCAGAGACAGAGGTACAACCAGCTCCACAAAATATCAGAAAGACGTCATCAGGTGAACATTGTTTGAAGACGTGACTCAACTATCTACAAGTTCATGATTTACGTATGTCAAAACATTTCAACATATTCAAAGGTTTAAGGGACAAGATCCGTCAGTCATGTTAAGTACTTCCTCTCATTACAGTATTTCAATATACATCAGTGTGTACTTGATTACTTTTCAGCTGGTCGTCAGACACAAACTCACAGATGTCCTGCCGAGGAGCACCTGCATCTGTTTACACCCACACTTCCTGTTTTCACATCAGTTTCTCAGAGACCTCCGTCCACACTGACACAAACAGGAAGTGATTTTTTTTGGGGGGGGGGGGTCAACGGCGATCAATTTAATTTTAGTCGGCTGTCACTTGTTTTAGTGTTGCGGTTGGTGGGTTTTGTCCGACAGGATGATCTACAGTCTGTGTTACCATGACACCAGTGAAGTTTCACACACTGATTTTAATGTTTGATGAGGTTACAGAGTGTGTGTGTGTGTGTGTGTGTGTGTGTGTGTGTGTGTGTGTGTGTGTAAGCGATCATGGGACTCTCTTGCAAGTGTTTCTACATTCAGAGACTTTGACCTCTCTGAATGTGACCCTAGTCTGGCTCTAAAGTCGTTTTTCCTGACTTAAAGCAGGACAGAGGTCACATGGTGTGCGTCTAAAATAAACGGTTGGCATGAAGTGGAACCGTGACAGACGGCTGCAGTTTGGATGCTGTGGACTCACATTTTGGCGACCTCTTTGACCAGCTCCCTGCACGTCATCTCCTTCATCTGACACACAAACACAGACACATCCAGACAAACTGCAGTTTGCGTCACGTGAAGGAAACAAGCAGCAAACATTTTGGGATGGAAACCTTCAACTAATTATTGATCTTCGTCAGAAGCGTCTACTTGACTGACTGATCTGGACAGATTTGGACTCACCTGCAATTTTTCGATCTCCGTCTTGGCAGCTTGTTTTGCTTTTCCAATGGCACATCCCCAGTAACCCTGAGCACACAAACACAGTCTGGTCACTGGTCTAACTGGGACCTTTGATCTGATTTCACTGGTAAAAACTCGTATCAGTTTTTGGCTGCTGCTCTTGCTTCACTGGTATTTCTGTAGATTCAAACTTATGTGATGTTTATTTTATCACAACCTTCCTGGCGACTCGTGTTATTCTGTGTGATACAAAAACATCGTGTGTCTGAGGACCAAAGCACCACATTTACACTCTGACCCACAGCGACCATCACATGACTTTACTGTGACATCACAACAAACACATCATCAGTTGGTCCTGATATGCTGAAGTTCACACAGCTGGGATATTCCAGTTAAAGGGAAACAAAGTCGATTGCTATTTATTGCAGCTAATATGTAATCAATAAAAATCATTCCACTCTTATTTGTCCTAAAGCCTGAGTTGATTTGCATGTGTCCTTCACTGTGGGACTGAATGTGACCTGAATGCAATTCCAGAGTTGAACGTTTAAATCTGCTACGTCAAGTTTAAGTTTCAGAGCTCGAGAATGTGCAGCTGTCACGTTCCAGAGAAACTGGAGTCACAGAGAGCAAATCAATACATTTCAATATCAGTTTACACAATAAGTCATTTTCTGCAAGCACTCGTCTCTCTCCAACAACCCCTTTTATGTGAACGTGCACAAGACCTGTAGAGAGAGGTGGGGTTAACAAAACCAGCTAATCACTTGGTCCCTGTTATCTGTGACGGGGGTCTCAGGCCGCGCTTAAACAAGAGGAGCCCAATAAAAAACAGAAAAGTCTTTCCTTTGCGCCTTTAAAAACATGCATTTACAGGAACGACCTAAAGCACTGCAGTGTGCATGCCAGGCCAGTAGTTGGCGGTGTAACTTTGTAATGACATACCGTCAGAGCTGCCGAATGTGTGTTGTTGCTAAGCCCTAAGCAGCCACAAATTCTAACAAATTCAGTCGTAGTTTGACTTCTAAAATTATGATGCAAACACTCAAATTTGTCATGTAAAAGCAAAGACGAAACACAGCAAGTGTTTCATTTGATTCAAAAACTTGCTTGGGGGTAAACGAGGCAATTCACACAGCTTTACAGGGAGACAGGTAGTGGGGGGGGGGGGGGGGGGGATAGGTAGGACTGGTGACCAAACAGACACATGCGTACAGAGAGAGAGGGATAGAAACAGGGAGACCAAACCAGATAATCGAAATCCAGAAAACCAGCGGAGAAATGGACGACGAGAAGTTAATCTATGAAGTGGAGAAGTACAAGGAGCTGTACGACCCACAGAACACGTTCTACAAAGACAACAGCAAAAAAAGACACAATTTGGGATGCTGTTGCCACGGCTGCTGGAGCAACATGTAAGTACACGCCATGTTTAACTACTATACCCATGATGAAAATGAGCTCGATATTTGACGAGAAAGGGGCAGATGAGAAGAGCAGCTTGTTGACCGGCATGGAGAAATGCGCTTCTGGTGTGGAGCGAGATGGCTGCTCGTACCGGAAATGATGCTTCGTGGCGCTTCCGCCCCCGGTGTGTCCCCGGCGCACCCCCTCTGACATCAGTTTGTTCACCCTTACATCACCGTGACAACAGTCTGGGACTCAACATGACAAACTTGGATTGATCAAAGTCTTCCAGCCTCAGTGACTCACATATGAGATGCCAGACGGGTCGACCATGTAGAGCTGAGGACCGTCGTCTTTATCATACGAGCCCAAGATGAAACTGCACACACAGAGAGAGAGATCAGTGCTGTGAGCAACAGCAACACAGAAACACCAAAACAACAACAGCAACAACAGCAACACAACAACAACAAAACAACAACATCCAGACAGCACAGACGGCCTTCTCATCAGGTTTATCTGCTGTGAGCAGATCGGAGCATTTCTTTGACTTAACATTTGCTGCACTGAAATCTTCCTCTTGTACAGAGCCTCTCTCTAAGTCAAAGATAGTCATTATTACCACAAGATCCCCCACTGTACGCTGTGCCAATGGTGCGAGATGGTATGTACACTTCCTGTCTCCTAAGTGGGTGGAGTCATACAGTTAGGAACCACCATCCCTCCGCCTCGTCTGGAAGTGTCATAACATCGTGTGAATGGATTAAAGCAGATGGATTTTGTGTCACATGATATTTGTTTGATGTAAGTTTGAACTTTTAATTCATGGTTTCACCTGGAAGACCATTTAAATGTCTGTTTATATCCGTTGTGAAACAAGGCGGGAAGCACCGGTTCACAGATCTCTCGAGAATGTGTAGCTGAGACAGAGACAGGTCTGGAACAAAGTTAATTTTCTCCTGATTTGTGTGTCTGAAAAATGTCAGTTTTGTGTCAGAATGTTCTGAAGATATGTGTCTGTGAAAAATGGATCCAATGTGTATCTTGGTGACGATGAGGCGAAAGAACTGGTCATAATCTGTGATCACTTTCATTTCTCCCATAAGAATGAATGGACTCAAGACTGCTTCCTGTCTCCTAAAGGGGCGGGGCCTGGCGAAAAACCATGTGACACTGATACAGCAAATGAACGGTCAGTGAGACGTCTCGCTTTCTATTAACCGTCTCTGTATGAGTGACTCATATCAGACTGAGCCTGTCACACAAAGCATTATGGGTAAATATTTCCACTTCGTAGAAGAGTAAAAAACTGAGGATGCAACAGCAGCAGAAGAAAAGAGAATCCTAAAACAGAAGGAAGGAAGAATGGAGGGCAGAAAAGCAGAGCAGGTGAGGTCAGCAGAGGTGTGACCCCCCCCCCCATGGTTCCACCCACACGGCCTTATGCTGAGTCAGGGGGGACACAGGTAATGTGTTTGAGCAGTTTATTTTGTGAGTGACCCTGAGGCTGAACGGCCTGATGGGAAACAGAGGCTGAGAGGCAGCAGGTGATAGGGTGAGCTAAACCTGAGTGACACTCATCATCACTTCTTGCTGACGGCATGGATCAGTCTGTTGAGACTTCAAACATTTTCTCTCTGAGCTCCTGTCATGTGATGTTGACACTGTGTTTCAAGGTGGCCTGTGCTGTACCTGAACGCAGCACGCTCTGTGTACCAGTGACGGGACTCACCTGCAGCCAAACGGCCGCACGGCGCTGTACAGTGTGTAGGCGTGGACGTACATGGCCACTCTGTCTGACAGGTGCTGCAACAACAGGAAACACTGTTAGCTTAGCATCACACAAACACTTCCTGTCTGTCCCAGAGGACTTAAGAACATTTGATCGAGTCCTCACTACATTAAAGAAGCAAAGATCTCACAGAGAGACAAACCTTCAGCGGGATGTTGTGTCCGTAGTTTGATCTGAAGTTGGAGGCTTCTTCTCTGGCAACATCAGCGAGCGAGCGAGCATCCGCCAACAGCCCGGCAACTGCCTAGAGAGCGAGAGAGCGAGAGAGAGGCAAACAGAAAGACCATTGTTCTTTAAGAACTTGGGTGTTGATGATAACATTCATGTTTTGCTTCTGAATACAGATAAGTCAGGAAGGACAGAGGAGTGAGAGAGGAGAGGAGAGGAGAGGAGGAGAGGAAAGAAGGAGGTGAGGAGAGAAGCAGACACGTATATAATGACACAATGTATGACAATAGATTATTCTTCAAGAGTAACTGATGTTTTAGTGATTCACATTTTTGTCTTTTTTTTTTTTTTTAACTTAGCCTGAGAAGAGAAGTAAAAGACTCAAAAAGACTTAAAGGGACAAAAAACACGTTTCAGCCCGTGTGCATTAAACTAGGCCCAATATTTCGCGCACAGCCCAGCCCCTGATGTTCTGGACTCAGTAACAGAGATTTTTTTTTTTTTTACTTTTCACAGTGATGCGCTGCCACTGAAGAGAAAGTCAAAGTAGACTCTGATCGGCTCATTCCTTTATTTCTTCAACACATTAGAGTTCAACTTGACGCTGAAGTTTGACAGGTGGTTTCGTACGGCGATCTCCATCACTGCAGCCTTGACAACACTCGCTGTCCCTTCCTCTCGCCTCTGTCTCGTTCAAAAGCGTTACAGTCTGAGATTCACATTGTTGTCTACGCGTCCTCAGCCACAATGGTTGATGGTCCCCCTCTCTGCTTCACTGCAGCTCAAACAAAACTGCACTTTTTGCCTGGAAGACCTATCGTTTCATATCGTCACATGTCCACGTTGTTTGTCATCGTGATACCATGACATTAACGACACCTTTACATCCCTATTTTTTGCTTACTTTTTTCTTCTGTTTGCTTTGCAACTTTACAAGTACAAACAGGTAAGTGCAGCATCACCTCCATCATGGTTACTGTTACCATGGCTACAACCTGTAGCGCATGCTAACACCAAGAGAGCGGCTGTGTGTGTGTGTGTGTGTGTGTGTGTGTGTGTGTGTGTGTGTGGTTACCATGCCAACATGTTTGTCGATGTTGAAGATGCGTTTGTTAGAGCCCTCCTCATACAGTTTGGACAGAACGAGCTTCTCCACCCCGAACACAACGCCATCCTTACAGCGAATCGCAATGGCCGTGCTAAAAAGAAACATGAGTGCGCGCGCGCGCGCACGCACATGCACACACAGAGTTAGATAACATCCGCTGCAGTGGTGCATTCAGGTGAATCACAGAGTTTTTCCATGAGAACATGAAGTGTTCCACCTGCATCACAGTTTGGTTCACAAGGAAAGCAACACAAATTTTGTAGTTATGTGTCTTTAAACAACCATGGATGGATTTAAAATGATTATAGATGGGAGCTGATACCAAGGCCATTATGGATTCTGCATGTCAGTCCAATTCTTTATTGATGCCTCATCAATTTTCTGTGTGGGAAAAAGAAGGGTTGCAGGTTCTCAGTCTGAACATCACAGCTGTTTTATTATCTTCACCTTTTTATCCATGAGCTGCTGACGACAGTCTGCAGGCTGCATTGCCCTCGCAGATGACTTCTGCCTTTTTCATTTCAGCATCACATGCCAGGGCATTGATAAAACATACTGATCAGCTAAGAGGTAAACGATACTAATTTCCGATTTGTTATCGGTTCTCAAATGGAACTGGTTCTCAATTCCCATCTCTAAAAACGAAGCTGTGAAGATGTGTTTGAAGACTGTCTGCTGTTCTTCAGTTGGTTTAACAAAAATACTTCACCAACCATTAAAGTTTAACTAAACGCCAGAGTTTTGTCTGATGTGCGTCCTTCCTGAAATAGAAAAAAAAGCACCTAGAAAGTGAATAGATAAATCAATTCAGGCAGCGCTAGGAGGCGGGGCTTTCCTGAGGGTAGA
>JAPQLA010000007.1:259610-273318 GCA_029822935.1 Naso vlamingii | reverse complement strand
TTAGCGTAAGTTACCACGGCGATGAAGCCCGGTAAGAAGCGATCCACCTTCATAGGACTGAAGTTAAACCTGAAGTTGGCTCGCTCAGAGTAAATCCTGCTCCGGACAAACAGGTCCTGCTGTGTGTTTAGTCAGCCGTCTCCCTGCAGCTGAGCTCAGCTCTGTGTCGTCTCTGGTCTGTCTGTCTGTCCAGTTTTGCCTTTTGAGGACAGTGATGACTGGACTCAGAAGCATGTGTGCTCCAGAAATAGAAGCAAGAGGATCAGATTCTCCAGAGCTGATCAGTGTCACCAGCTTTCTCTCTTTTATACTCAAGACAGCATGTTGTAATGACGATGACAGCAGAGAGACTTCACACGTGAGCAGGAATCACACACAGGTTCTGGTTTCACACCAAGTGAACTGCTCTCACAGTTTATGACCTTTTAAGGTCAAGAATTTACAGCTTTCATCCATTCAGCTGCTGAAGCTGTTTGACCCACACAGGAAGTCAAGATTTGGACAGGAAGTTAAAACTCAGGAAGCTGGTGTGAACCAGAATCTGAACATGGAGTGATGAGTGGACCCAAACCCTCGCGGGCTTCAGTCGTACGGACTCCACATATTCGCCATCATCACGTCGAGCCTGTGAGGCTTAAAGGCTGCGAGGCTTTGGCCTCCAAAATCTGGACGTCTGGACTTCACTCTACAAACAGGAAACTAGCAGCATGTACACGGCGATCGGCGCAGCACCGGCTTTCATCATTTTAGTCTGGTGTCACGAGGTCGTCAAATATTATTTTTGGCCCAAATATTTTAACTAATGTTAAATGAAGTGATTGTTTCACACATCAATAAGTTTGTTATTTTTTATTTTTTCATATTGAAATGAATTGTGGGTAATTTCCCAAAGGAAGTCTGGTAAAGTCAGCACCCCAAGCGGACTCTCTGGAAGCCGGCAGAGTCCACCTGAGCGCCCCCTGGTGGACTGGATGAATTGTGGATTTAACTTGCAGGAATGAGTGTGCGAGTGAAGTCTGAGCATCTTCACCTGCTGTCAGTGGAGCGCGTGACCAAATTTTAAGCCCTGTGATTGGATTCCTCTTTTTACAATGCACCTTGGGAGTTGTATTTCCATGAAGTTTGTGTGCTCACAGGCTTCTTGTTCTGTTGCCTTTTTTTGTAATGGAACCAGATGTTTTCTAGTGGAGCTCTGCAAACATGTTGCATCCTGCTTCCACACAAGTTTCACGTTGATCACAAATCAAATGTGCAGTGACTCAGTTCTGCCTGCAGGAGAACCACAGAAACACACCTGCAGAGCCTCTAGATTTATTTAATGTGGACAGCTTGTTTGATGTGTGACTATTTATTTTGAACAATGTTCATTATTCTTACTGGTCCTTACTGGGATCCTCCTGAATCTACATGGGTTCTAATGAGGTCTGTTTGGTTCTGCAGGGTTCACACGTGTTTGTCTTCTCACACTGGTATCACATTTGTCTCACTCAGGCTGCAGTGAATCCAACACAGTTCTACAGGTGTCAGGTTGGGGGAAAGGCGTTAAAGTTACACTTGAGTCATGATGGTTCTACTGCGTTTATCTGGCGTCACACATTCTTCTACATGAGAACACGGTGATATTACACCGGACCCCTTCTGTGTGCGCTCGACCTGACTTGACCTGGTGTTTTGAAGGGGTTCTTTAAAACATCACATTGGTTCTGAGGATCTGTTGAAGAGTTCTACTAAGATTAAACTGGTTCTGCAGTGTTCTCACAGGGGTGTGAACACAGCAGAACACACAGGGGTTTTCACACAGAGGACACTGGGCCTTTTTACATTGCCATTTCATTCTGCGGTATTTTTGCCTCTGTAACGTCTCGCCTTCAATATCAACGTCCTCGTGGCGGGATGGGCGATGAAATGACCCCACCTCTGTGCTGTCTTGGGAGGTAGTAACAGAGGCATTACAGAGGCGAGATGGGACCAATATAAAATGACCAGAGCGCCATGGCTGAACAGTGTGTGATGACGGAATGCTGAGATCAATTTCACACCATTGCAGGATCAATGCAAAAGTCCAAAGGTGTGATGATCGTGGGACTTCATCACACCTTTATCGCAGAATCCCAATATAAAAAGGCCAACTCAGAAGGACGTGAGGCTGAAAGCGCCCTGTGATTGGTGGAAGCAGAGACGAGGCGGCAGGCGTCAGATTTGCCACAGGCTTTTATTGCAAAGTGGCTTCCTGTGATCTCAGAAACAACGTTCCACTTTAAGGCTCCAGATGTCATTGTTGTTGTTGTTGTTTGTTGTTGTTGTGGGGTCGTCTCTCACTGCTGGGGTCAAATCTGCTTCCTGTAGTGATTCTTTACAAAATAAAAGAGCACTCTAACTAACTGGTGTGACGGTTACATTCAAACTGAAAGTAAGGCGACGACCAAACAGCTAGAATGACGGTGAGTCCGACAGGAATGAAACTGAGGTAAACAGACGTTAGCTTGGTGATATAAATACAGAGAATTTAACATCAGGAACTTTTCTGTCTCAACCTGTAGTGTTTCAACAAAAAGTGCTGGGTTATAATCTTCTTCTTCTCCTCTGAATGCATAGTCTAACAATAAGTCTGCCTGGTTTGAACATACCGAAGAAGAAACAACAGTTTACAATAATAAATAAAGTCATATGTAAAAAGCTGCAGGAGGCGGAGCTTCGCAGCACGACGCCCGCCTCCGACACATGTGGCTGCTTCCTTCACATCGACTTTTTGGCAAAACTCTGGCTGTGAGAGAGAGACATCCTTCCTGGGGGTTGGTAGTGTGTCATTTTCTGTGTTTTTTTTTTTTTTTTTTTTTTTTAAATGCCAGGTGATTGGAAGTCGTGTGGCAACAAACTGGGAGGTGTTTGCATATCATTATGTTAATGAGATCTCCTTCATGTTGGAAAAGCAAAAAGAACAAAAAGAAAACAAAGACGCCTAAAGACGCTAACTCCTTCAGGACATGGATACACACAGAGCAAGCTGCTGAGTGAAGCGGCGGTGTTCAGGTGGGGTCAGGTGCTTCGGTCCGGATGGCACGGCGGTTGGCTTGGCTCCGCTTGGTTCGCCGCAATGACATCACATTGGCTTGCCCTCAAGAGATATCACCACGTTTCCACCCAGCTTCTCAGCCAGCGTGCTGCGGTCCTGGATGTCGTCCAGCCCGTTCACCTGCCACTCGTGTTTGATACCTGAGGAGACACAAAGGAACACACACCTGAGCCCCACGGAGAAGAGGACGTGTTCCAGGTGTCAGACAGCTGACTTCCTGTGTCTCACCTCAAACTGTTCAGGTACACTGTGATCCTGAACACCTGAGCAGACAGCTGTGACCTCATCATGCTGCTACGTGGAGCTAGCTGTAGTTTCAGCACAGGAAACAATACAGAATGTTTTGCTTACAAGCATCATAAAAGTTGTTAACAGGTCAGTCACTTCCTGTTTCGTTTCCCACTGTGGTTGTCATGGTTGCCATTAACAACGGAGGCAGCAGCCAGCGCTCACTGGCTGAAAGCACCTATATGATGACTTGACCTCTGGCCCCAGAAGGTCACATGATGACTCACCTGTAAACTTCTTTTTGATGGCATCTTTAGAGCTGGCATAGATCATCTTGCTCTTCAGTGGAGCGCTATCTGGAGCCCTGAGCAAAACACAACAGACATGTCACTCTGTGATCACACACAAAATCACTCAGTAACCAATCAGCGCGACTGTTGTTGAGCAAACTACATGGTTGCTATGGCGTCAAGATTCACTTTGCTGTCGGGCTTCATCTGCTCACACACCTGTTGGACTGTGTGGAAAAAAAAACACTGACGCATGATTTCATCATGTTCTCTGGAAGTGACATCCTGTTACGACCGCTCTGTGTGTCTGCAGCCGAGCTGTCCCCAACATCGACCCGCTGCTGCAGCTGCAGCTTCAGTCTGCAGGCAGCCTGCATGCTGCTTTCAGGAACCTCCGTGAAGAGTCGAGGCAGAGCAGTCGGAGGACATCAGAGGGAAAACCAGAGGACATTTTCTCTGTAAAATTTGACCTGGTTTTACTCAAATTGCTGTTTTGTGTGATGTATTGACGTGCATTATTAAGTGCCGTTTTCGAAGCAGCGGGTCGCGGTCAAAGTTATACGGTGTTGCTTCAAAATCTGATCAGTGCCGGTAAATCAAACCTGACAGACCCTCAGAGCCCCCCTGATCAGTGACCACCTCTGATCAATACTGTACCAGAAGATGAAGACGAGGTCCTCCTTCTTGGACTCCTTGGTCTCGTAGGTGGCGTCGTACAGACCGTATCTGCAGTCGTTGGGGGGGAGGAGCTTGACGAAGCAGGCGTATGGGTCGTCCACCGTCTCCCCGATGTCTCCCACCAGGATCTGCTTCCCCTCCTCCACAATAATCTTCTTCTTGTCCTCACTCAGACAGAACAGCACTGCCTTCTTCCTCTTCTTCACCTCGTCCTGGGTCGAAGACTTCCTCACCTTCATGTCGTTGAACACCCTGATGACCTCATCGTTCACTGTCACACCTGATGCCTGCAAACAATCACTAGAGTTAATAAACTTTATTTTTCCGTCCCTTTAAGACAAAGTTACAAAATGCTTCAGATGGTTGAAATAAAAAGTAACAAAAAAAATCAACAATAAAAAATTTAAAACAACAAATCAAAATTAGCACAGTGTGCCGAAAATAATCAAAGATTAAAAAAAGAAATGCAGCTCAGAACGTCAGAACGGTTTTGTCTGATCCGGGACCAGCAGCTCCGTCACATGACCGACAGCTGAACCACCAAACACTTAGACACGGATCAGTGCCATCTGAAAACCAGCTGACTGCTAACTCTGATGATGATTGGTTCATTTACACGCAGAGCTGCAACCACAAGTCCACGAGTCATCGACACGTTTTCAGTTCGTCTTTCTCAGCAACAAAAATTAACTTTAAAATTCTGAGTGTGCTCAAACTAGACTGGTGGAAAAAATAACTGACGGATGAATAAAAATATTCTGCAGGACTACAAGCAGAAGTTTGACCTGATGAGAGGACGACTGCTAACATAGAGCATCTCAGTGACATCACTGATTCATCACTGGAGTCCCCTGCTGGTGGACCACAGGTGCACTGTGGGTTGTTACTTTAAAATGTGCTGAATTTCCCAAACAGCACCTTTATTGGTTTGTACTCCTCCCTGGTTAGCAGATCTTGTGGTCACATGACACGACGTGTGAGGAGAAACGAGCTGCTTTTGATGCCAAACACGAAAACAAATGTAGTGTTTTTTGATGCAGCGAAGGCCTGAGTGGAGTTATCACCTGTTCACATGTTCTGCTGTACAGACAGTTTGACGTGGGGGAATGACGGACGGACGGACAGATGTTAGCATGCTCATGTGTGCATTGAGCTCACAGCACCAGTGTGTCGAACCGTGCCGCCTCTCACAGCTGCGAACATGGCTGGAGACTCTTAGTGTCTTCAACATTTCTTTACACTTCAGTGAACCTGCACCATGTGAAGTCATGCTGCATTAGCTGCTAGCTATTAGCACTGTAACCATGGAAACAGACCACAACTTTTGGATAGTGAAGTAAACATATGCAGCATGCTGGTGGCGAGGACAGAAGCGTGTCATTAGAGGGTGATCAGAGATTCAGTCCAACGTTACAGTGATGAACTTCCTGTTGAAACTATGTGTATGTGTGTGTGTGTGTGTGTGTGTGTGCAGTTATGACATCATTAATTGTTTGAAATGAATGTGCTGCTGGCGACAAACTGATCAATCCGGCTAAAACTTCATCATCCTTGTGGCCACAGAGTCAAGTTTGTTGATGATCAGATCAATGAATCATTCTGAAAAGAAGCGCCATCGCTGTTGTTTATGGACAACCAAACACCAAACAATACGTCAGCAGACCAATGACATCACTTCCCTTGTTCCGCCTAATGTTCAGTTACTGTGTAAATGAAGTTTTGTTGCAGCTGTTGCACAGAGTGAGCTCTGCAGCAGCACCGTGAGCAGAATGCTGCTCCACATCACACTGATCAGCTGACTCGAGCTGGACAAACACGTCAGCTGATCCATCACACTCTGTCTGTCTGTGAGTCTGTCTGTCTGAAATCAGTCCTCCATTGATGACGATTGTTCATGTCATGGATCTGACCGACTGTACTTTCTGTGCACACACCAAAACAAACAATTCTTGTTGGCTGATCAATAATGATCAATTCAGAGTGGGACATCACTGATGATGTCACATTTGGAATCAGTCTCTGATTGAGACAAGCTTTGGATCACATGGCTGTCTCTGCTCTCCATGAGTCTGGTTTTCATCTTTATCAGTTTGAATCTAATCAATCAGATTATTTCTCTCATTGATCGTTTCGTTGGTGAAATGTCATTAGATAGTTTTAATTGCACACACTGATGCGTTTACACGTCTGATTTTATTTGACCACCAGTCCAGAACAAGTTCTTTGGCGTCACATGTGAAATATGTGACGTGCTGTATGAATCCCACAGCATGAACCGTGACGTGCACTGACCACAGAAACGACTGAAACCGTCAAAATAGAGAAAACATGAAAACTGTCATGAACTGAATTCAGTTTGGTCAGCGGTACTTCAGCTGTTCGAGCTGAACTATTCATGTGTTTATGATCGATCAACAGGAGACACGTGATTGAAGTCACATTCAAGCCGCTTCCCAATATCCGGTTTAATGAAACACGTGACGTTCACAAAACTGCAGCCGAAAGTTTCCTCAGCACTTCAGTTTGATCCGGTCTCACTGTGCGTGTGTTTTCATATTTACTGTTGACAAACATGTCTGAGGTCAGTTAGCTGGTTAGTTAGCTGGTTAGTGGTTCGCTGCTGGTGACGGTCAGCAGAGCTCAGCCTATAGGCAGGCAGGCAGGCAGGCAGACAGACAGACAGACTGCAGAGTCACTGTCTGTCTGTCTGTCTCAGTGACGTTGGCCCGGGTTAAATCAAACCTCCTGGACTCGCTCCTTCAGCTGGACCGCTTTAGTCTGGCGTAGCGGGTCCAGCTGGCCCGGTTCAGTCCGGATCCGGCGGCTTGTCCATGGCTGGGTGCGGGCCGGTCAGCCAGCAGGACCACAGCGGGAATAAGATGGCCGCCCCGGGCCACACGGCCTGGGGGCAGGCCCGGCCCAGCCCGGCCCTGAACGGGAACAGTTACACTCATTAAATCTGAAAAACGCCCGTTAACGACACCGGATAAAATTCCCTTACCGGGAGAAGTTTCTGCGCGGCATGAACGCAGAATAACCGTCGGTGTCGGCGGACGGAGCAGCTAACTAACGGGAGCGGCAGCCATGCTAGCTAACGTCACGCTGCCCGCGGAGCGACATAACGGTCCTCCGAAGACCCGCGCGATCCGCTCTGCTCACGAGCCGCTTTCTGAAGACCTTCATCAGACCCGCGAGACCGTCTACCGGCGGCTCTTACCATGTTGTCCCGGGGTTAGTCCGCGCTGCTTCGCCGTCAAATCGGGGTTTCTCTGGGGTGAAAGGTAGCGGGGAATGTGGCCGTCCGACCGGAGGAGGAGGAGGAGGAGGGGGAGGGGGGAGGGAGGCGGAGCCACGCGGGAATCGGACCTGCGGCACGAGCGGCGGCGCGGCACGAGCGGCGCGGCACGCACCGCTTCACCGAAACTGACCGACAAAGTTATTCAGTTTCTCAAATACTGTAACGTTACTGATGAAAAACTTGGAAAACTTGAATCTTTACCATTCTCTCCTTTATACTTGTATTCCTCATAGCATGAGTAACTTCTCAGATATACAACAGAGTATAAAAATATGACGTAATGCTGTAAAGTAAAACTTTATAGTCTCGCCATCAGGTCATAGTTAAATGATTAAATCAGCGGCAACATTGAAGTGATGAACACATGAATGAATCAACAGTTACAATAACGTCACATTTTTCTGTATGAGTTGATTTTTTATATCAAATGTCTGACGTGAGGATTTGCTGCTTTGATGTCTCTGAGGCAAAACTCAACACACACTTTTAAAAATAAAAAACTGATCACAACGATCGTTTCCTGTCAGTGACTCTGGAGCAGAAACTGGACTCTGGCGACCCCTGTGGACAACAGCGGTATGAGCATCAGTACCTCCTGACTGAGCTCGAGCGGTGAGCAGCTCCTCGGTCAGTGTTTGTGTTCCTGTGCCGGTGTGAAACGTGAACATGAAGGAGTGAATGTAGGCAGATCAAGAGGATGCAGCTGGTTATAAAATGTCAATTTATTTTACATTAGAACAACAACAACAACAACAACAACAGGTTAGAGAGCATCAGGAGGCTGAAAGCGTCTATCAGTCATAAATTAAGACAACTTAGAGAACTGAACTAAATAAATATGCAGCAGAAGAGGCTGCAGCGGCTCCAGTGTAGTGTCTACAGCTGACCTCCATCTACCACCACACACACACGCACGCACACGCGCGCACACACACACACTGACCGACTGAGCTGCAGCAGTTGCACTAACACCACAGAAGAAGAATGCAGCAAACAAAACAGCCTAAAGCAGGAAAAATGACGCAGTAGTCAAAATACAAAAACTACAAATCCACAGAGGCCACAGCTGCGCCGCTGAACATGTGACGTCACGTCTGTGGTTCGGAGCTGAGCTCAAGTAAAAAGTACATGTTCATCAGGGAGCAGCAGGCTAGCTGTTCCCCCTGCTTCCAGTCTTTATGCTAAGCTAAGCTAAGCAAAACCTGAGAGTGACATCCATCTGAGCGGCTCACTGAGATTAAATGTTGAGCTGTTCCTTTAAGGCTCAGTCTACAGAACCAGGTCCTGAACGTCCGAGAGCTAACAAACTGAGATCAGAACAACACGTCAGTATTCTTTAGTGATTTTATCAAATATCGTTGTCTCAGGTTTTTGTCTAAAGCTGTTTTTTTCTCTTTAAACCCTTCATCTGAAACATTAATGTTTTCTGAAAATAAACTTTGAGATCAGGGCCTCAAGTTCAATTTTTCGTTGGTTAAAATCATTTTTCCCAAGGAGAACTGAAGTGAAGGGGGCGTGACCTGCAGTCTGTGTTAAGGGGTGGGGTTTGTGTTGGAGGAGGGGCTGTCGACCTCGTTAACAGTTTGATATCTTGAGATGAAGACAATCAGGTTGTGATCTCTGGAAGTCTGAGGCCTATTACATTTATTTTCCATTCGTAGCTCCTGACGACAGAATTACAGACTCCGTTTTCATTTGGATGATCAGAAACGCAGAAATGTTCTCGTGTCTGAAAGGAATTCATCACTTTAAGTCATGAAGGTGTCACGATCAAGAGCTAGTAAAAGTCTTCAACAGTGAAAACTATAATTACTGCTAATGTGGAAACTGTTGTAATGAGGGACTTTTTCTGCAAAAAGTGAAAAAACACTTTCAAATTCAGTGTGCAAACTGGCCTGAATCAGATCAGGATTCCATCTGGTTCCAAATGAAAATCAACCTGTTTGTGAAAATATCTGATTTGTTTTCAAACTGAGATTCAGCCATTGAGTGAAAACCTCGTCACAAAACAAACTCAGAACAAAAAGCCAGTTCTCAGCACGGCAGCACACTGACGTCTGTGTTAAATCCTCTGATTGCAATGTTCACTTACTGAGCCAGCGCCTGAGCTTTCAACCGTATCCCATGGACTTTGTTCAGAAGGGACCTTTGGTCACATGGTGGCGGTTCAGGATGGAGGTGCTCGATGACCTTTGATCTCTTCCTGTCAGCGCTCCCACTGTTTGCTAAAAACCTTTCCAACCACCTGTCGCCATGTGATCAAAGGCTTGTACCTGAACAGGTTTCATTTCTGAAGAAGACCTTGAGACACATCTGACAGCTCTGGACAGAGTTTGAGAAGACCTTTTTTTCAGTAATTCCTTCTCTTCAAACATTCAAATTACACCTTTACACTAACTGAAATTCAGAACACAGACTTCCACAGTGATATTTAGCCTTGTTGCCATAGCAACGCTCTGCTCCAGCTGCACTGTTTGAACTTTTGTCCCTGAGCAAACACAATCGGCTGGTTCGATTCTGTTTTACTGTCAGTGCAAAGCTGAAGCTTCTTCAGTGGTTTTTGCTTCTCTGGATGGAAAGAAACTGGCGGCTCTCTACAGGAATGTCTGCTACATGTCCACCGTCTGTCCACAAACACGGCAAGTAAGAGTCAGCAGGCGGAAGGACAAATCTATCCCAAATTTTTCTACAGGATGATGAATTCACTGATGAAGCTGCTGATCAGGTGATCAGAGAGAGGAGACGTCTGTCTCAGGTGAGCTTCAATCAGAGCTCCATTATCTGTGTAACTTTATCTGCTTTCATCATTAGTTTCTTGTTTGTCTGATGGATGAGGGGAACCTCACTGAATGACTTTTGACCCCTGCTGGACGGGTTCACGGGGGTCAGAGGTCATGAAGGGGCAGAACAAAGTCAGTCCATCAACAAGGAAACTGCTCAGGCCACGTCCCATCCCTGGATTAATCAGCAGAGAGGATGACGCAGAGGTCAGAGGGGTGTGCTTGGTTCAGTGTCGGGAGCGTTTGGCGGGTGGAGCCGCGTTGCGCTCTGATAGGCCGAGTCTGCTGAGCTCCGAGTGAAAGAACTGCTGCAGGCGGAGACCGGCCTTCGCCTCGTTAGTGTGACGAGGGTTATACTGAAGACAGTTAGAGAACATCAGCTCCACGTCAGAGATATACTCACCTGCAGACACACAGACAGACAGAGACAGGCAGAGAGAGAGAGACACACACACAGAGAAAGAGAGAGACAGACAGACAGAGAGAGAGAGAGACTAATACTGAGTTTTTTTGTTGAAAATATTGAATTCTTTCTTTTCTTTTCTGGGAAGTTGTAGAAACATTTGAAGACTCCTGGTGAATTTGGATCAATCACATAATCAGAACCAATCAGATGTGAGGCGGCCTGTCACATGACGGCTAAGCTAACTGATAGCAGCTATCACCTTGTTATGAAGCCGTCCTGTTCTGTGAGATCACAGCAGTTTTGTGTTTCGCCCTCGTGTCATGTGACCCAGCTGCTTGTTTAGTTGTGGGGTTACATGAGGTCAGTGTGCAGCTGCAGACAGCTTAGCTTTTCTTTCTCCTGTTTGTGCCTTTGAAAGCATCACTTGAAAGGAATATTTACACTTCATCATGATAACACACAAGAGTCACATTTTCATTACATGATAAAATATGTTTAACTAGCTAACTAGCTTAAATATGTTAAACTACCTGTTTCTTATTGTAATAGCTGTTTGATTCGTCCCTGCTGCATTGATGTACTGTCAGTGTCTTTAGGCTGCTGAACTTTAAGTGCATTATTTATGACAAGATATTACAAGTTCTGCACAGATACTATCACTTGTGCTATTTGTATTTTATACCATTGCAGCAGTAATTGACATCATTCCATTGTGTGGGCGTCTGATGCTTGACAGTCCTCCTGATGCTAGTCCTGGGCGGTTTCCTAGTTTATACCGTAAACTGGTGTTTTTTTCAAGACCGGTTTGAATTTTTAATATACTGGCTGGAACACTGTTTAAGAGCATGCCGTTTCGAGGGGATCCTATTGAGTGCTGCACCGCTGCGCGCACAGGAACTACTTCTGCAGCTTGAGCTAGGCTAGCCAGCTGAGCTTATGCTTGTAGTGTGTGCGTGTGATGCATGAGGTGTAAAGTAAACCGAACCAAACATACAAAAGATGTCCAAGTCCAATCCAAGATGAAAGCGCGTAATTGAAGATCAAAACAACGATGGGGACGAGCTAACGATAGTGCCTAAAAGAAGAGGTGTATCAGTTGCAAAAAACAAAACAAAACAAAACCTGAAAATTTTGATTATACAATCAAAACCTGACAAAGTCAAGTGGCGTGGGCAACGCCACTTGACTTTGTCGACTCTTTCAACTAACTTAACTCATTTTCTCTCCGGGTGGCCGAGCAAATTGCTGGTATTTCCTCCCCCAGCAGCAACGTCCGTGCAACATAATTTGCAGAAAATAGTTTTTTGGACCACATCGGATGTTTTAAACCCAAAGTATTTCCACACAACTGATACTTTCTAGTTACGACGCCTCATCTACTGTAGCAAATTATGGCATGAAAGCAGAATAAACATGAACATTAACACTAATTCTTACATAAAAAAAAAAAGTTTTAACAACTAACTGAAATAACACAAAGGTAAATCTAAGACAAACAGGTCACAGCTACAACTTAACATCAAGAACATTTGCCTTACGAAAAGTGAGTTGAGTTTTATTTTGAAGGAGGCTGGTCACAGGAAATTCAGCTTTTCAGCAGCTGACGTGTTTTACGGAGCAAAACAACTGTCATTTTGTTGACAGTGGATCAGTTGAAAATCTGTGTTTTCATAACATCTGTGAAGGTAATGGAAGAAGAATTGAGCTGCTAACGAAACGTTAGGTGAACGGCTGCAAGCTAATGCTACAGGTGAGCTAAGAAACTTTTTCATTGAAGCTATCGAGTTTTCTGTTACATTCTGACATATTGTCTATTTGGTTCTTTTTGCGTTCTGCTGTAAAAATTAATCCTCCGCCAACGTCCAGCTGGTGAAGTCTCCTTACCCTCGTCATATTTTAAATGTCACCGTGTGTGCAGCATGTAATCATGAGTGCCGTAGCATGACTGCTTGCCCACTGCCCAGCTACAACTAGAGAAGCTACGTACGTGAGGTGCTACGTAAAGAAGTTGAACATAAGGCCCACCGCCGAGGTTGGAAATGAAACTGTATTTTTTTGTGTGTTTGTAGCTGATTTACTTGTTTCCATGTGTTTGAGTGACCACTTTATCATATGTATTTTCAACAGCGGGTGTGGGCGGAGTGGAGAATCGATTCTTGTGAGACGGGATTCAATCTGGCAATCGCACACCTTAAATTCGGGAATACTCGAGATTCGAATATTTTGCGCACTACTATCACAGACGCACTTTCAAAACACTGAAATATGAGCCTGGCTCATTAAAGAACACACCGATCACTTTACAAAGTGACAGTGGCTCTCACAGAAGTCACCCTTTAATCTGTGTGTGTGTGCGTGTGTGTTGCCTCACCTGCTGTCTGATATTCACAGTTGTTGACTTTCTCTCTAATGGTGCTGAGAGCGATCGGCTTCTTGATGATGTCATAGTAGTCAGGGACCTGCAGACAGACAGAGAGGTGTTCATATAAATCCAGGTGTGTGTGTGTGTCATATCTCGATTTTTTCATGGCAGAGTGACGGTCTCGGTTTTATCACGATTCTTTAGTTTTTCATGTTGGTTGAAAGTATTCTACAAGTCACGGCACATTCAGAGCCACAGTTTTGCTCACCAACATGTGGTCGGCTTATATTTGGTTCCTGGTTCCTCAAAATGATTTCATTGTGATCTATAAATTATTAAACTGTAAGAATTACATGTAGAGTAAATGTGTTTAGTTAACTAACTGCAGGCTCTGTAAAGGTAAAAAAATTAAAAATGAAACTCTTCAGGTGAATGACGCTGTGTCAGTGTCAGTGCTGACAGCCTCCTGACATCACTGACGTCCTGAAGGCACAAATGTCTCGACGTCCGGACTTCGAATCAGACATGGCCGTCAGAACAGAGCTGTGTGTGAACACACTGAGCTCCTACAACACGACTTTATCCCCACAGGA
>JAPQLA010000007.1:205406-217272 GCA_029822935.1 Naso vlamingii | reverse complement strand
ATTTCACCGATACGACAGAACCCCCGATAGAACTGGGGACGTTCTATCGGGCCCCGATATATCGGTGACCGATAATCGGTCGGTCACTAATATCTAGTCTCATATCATGTTATTGATAAAAATCAGTATGTTACCCAGCCCTCAGTGAGATCAATGTTGTCCCATTTGTGATTGTTTCTATTCTCAATTAAAACATCGATATTTGTGCTAATGCTTCAGGTGCAGCATGACTTCTGTGATGCTGTCATGGTAACGGAAATGTCCACAACACAATCAAAAGCAGGAAACACTGGTGGCAATATTCTGCTCTGCTCGGCTGACTCACGTGCTGCTCTCTGTCCTCAGCGAGGTCCACAGATGCCACTGGTCTTCCTGTACGTGGTGGACACATGTATGGAGGACGAGGACCTGCAGGCTCTCAAGGAGTCTCTGCAGATGTCCCTGTCTCTGCTGCCTCCCACAGCGCTGGTTGGACTCATCACCTTCGGCCGGATGGTTCAGGTTCACGAGCTCGGCTGTGAGGGGATCTCCAAGAGCTACGTCTTCAGGGGAACCAAGGACCTGAACGCCAAGCAGCTGCAGGTATCTGACCCACCCACACAGGAACTCATCCAGCAGGTTGGTGCTCACTGACACAGTAACTAGTCCATTTCCCTGACCACCCATCTGCAGCCGCTTACAGAAGGATCCCACAGCCAGCAGCTCCTCCTGGAGCATCCTGAGGCGTTCACTGGCCTGATGGGAAAAAAACCCATCCATTGGGATCTGGGTATGTGCAGGGAGTCTGAAACAGCCCCAGTATCATCAGTCAAACAGGCGGCTGGTCACGCATGATGTTCAGGAAACTTCAATGCTGCTGCTTCATCAGCAAAACAAGCGAGCCAATGTTTACCTGCTTTCAGACAAAACTTTATTGACAACAGCCAGAACGATCCAAAGGGGCTGACGTGCTGTTTACTTTTCAGACGGAGACGTGATGATCGTGTGCAGTGGGAGCTCTGGCTTTGCATCGCACACAAGCTGGAATTCAACCACAACATCAGAAAACAGTCGATTTGTTCTGCTGGTCGCTTTTGTTCAAACCAGCTGTGTTTGTCTGACTCTGCAGGAGATGCTCGGTCTGACGAAACCTTCAGCCACGCAAGGACGAGGTCCTCAGTCTGCCCAGCAGCCGCTGTCCAACAGGCAAGCTCTCACACACACACACACACACACACACACACACACACACACACACACACACGAGTTTTAAATTTAGCCTAAAATATTCTTTATTGAAAACATTTAAATAAAAAACGGCATCAACAGAAATGCATAACGCTATTTTTAAAAAATGCCCGACTCATTCAACACAGACTCCTCAGCAATGCATCCGCCAGGTAGAAGGAGAAATGCGGAGGAGGAAAATTAAAAACCCACACTGGCGCGTTACAAAAGTGAAAACTGGAGCCCTGCAGTGTGTGAGCCTTTTTTGCCTCCGGACTAATGACTCGGCTTTGGTTCAACACCTGTTCCAAGTTTGGATTGGATGTGCGTACATACTTTTGCTTCATGAAGTGTGTACTTGGCTCATCTTTAGGTTCCTGCAGCCGGTGCAGAAGATCGACATGAACCTGACTGACCTGTTGGGGGAGCTGCAGCGTGACCCCTGGCCCGTCACTCAGGGAAAGAGACCTCTGCGGTCGCTGGGTGTCGCCATGTCCATCGCTGTGGGCCTGCTGGAGGTGAGACAGCTTTTTGACTCGGCACCGTTTGCATTTCACCATCATGTCGATGTCACACAGAATCTCGGTTTTTCCCACAGTGCACCTTTCCAAACACGGGGGCTCGCATCATGATGTTCATCGGTGGCCCGGCGACGCAGGGCCCCGGCATGGTGGTGGGAGACGAACTGAAGACCCCCATCAGGTCCTGGCACGACCTGGAGAAGGACAATGCCAAGTTCATGAAAAAAGCCACCAAGGTGAGTGAAAGCTGCTGAGGTTTCCTGTAAAAAAACCACAAAGTGATCAAATGACGAAGGCAGCATCATCTTCATCACAACCGCCAGCATCATGGAAACAAACACTTTGTGTCAGTGAGCATTCAGCCGTCAGGTGTGAGATAATGACCTTATCAGTGTGTGTGTGTGTGTGTGTGTGTGTGTGTGTGTGTGTGTGTTCTAGCACTATGAGTCTCTAGCTAACAGAGCATCCACAAATGGTCACATCATCGACATCTACGCCTGCGCTCTTGATCAGACCGGCCTGCTGGAGATGAAGTGCTGTGCCAACTACACCGGGTAAACACACACACACACACACACACACAGACCTTCACGTGTATGGTCGTTTCTGGTATGAGATCAGAGAAACCTTCGGCCGATCTGGAGGATGGAAGCCGGAGGCAGCATCTGGTCTGATTTCTGACCTGCTGCGTGTGAACAGGTAAACGGTAACCAGGTGACCAGCTAACGAGGATAATGATGACAGATCATGGACGGTCTTTCATCTGAGATGCCAGAAACCATTTGAGTGACCTTTTACACAGATGTAACCCTGAAGGTTCAAAAGCAAAAAAGAAATTCTACTTGAAATTTCTTTCAGGTAGAATTCCCCACCCACCCCACCTCACCATGTCACACCTGTGATACAACCCACTAGATGCAAAGAAGTTGTCACTCTGGTCTTCGTTCTTTTGTTTCTTGTTACTGAAAGTCAACACTTTCTGCAAGTTTCAGGTGATTCAGTCCTCTGAGCTGCTGACAGGCTTTTAATGTGAAAGGTTGTTGCAGGAAGTGTTGAGTCACTGACATCAGCAGAAGTGAATCAATTTGTGGTACAAATAGATTTTGTCCAGAGGAGGTGTTATTCTCACTTATACTGTGGTCTTAGTGAATACTCTGTTCTGATTGGCTGGAGGGTGTCAATTAACTTTTGAAATATGGACACCTGTGGAACTCCTCAACTAGTTCCAGTTAAACAGTCTGTTCACTGTTCCAAATTAATGCGAATTATAATGCGACAAATTAAATGAAAGAAATCTGAATATCTTTCTTCCAACACTGTGTGTTCCTGCAGTGCAGTATCCTCACCACAGGGAGGCGCTCGTAACACACGAGCTGAAAGAAGAAGCCTACACTCAGGGTTTAAATAAAGTGGTTAAACTGTGCGAATGGTTATCTGTTTGTCCACCGTGTGCTATGTTATTGACTCTGAATCTAGCTAGCATGACATTAGCTCTCTGGCTAACAGCTGAGCAGACTAGTTTATCTCCCGTTGCTACGTCGTATCCACGGCCCGTCCTATTTGCTGGAGTACTGAACTACATTTTCATTACATAAGAACCTCATTTCATTGTAATGATTACTCCAGTTATTAGTCGAGCTCTCAGGTGTTCCCAGGGAAACGGAGTTGTTGCTTGTTTAAAACTTTCAGTTTTGTCTGCAAAACACATGAAGATGTAAATTAATGGTCTAATTATTATTTTCTTTGGTAAGTGACCGTGGTATAAACGGGTTGATGCCCTCTGAGGTGTCCGTTATAGGACTGAATGGACTTTGTGGAGGCGATCATCCTCGGCTGCGTGTCGGACGGTTCATGCCTTCACGTTGTCCGTTCGTTCCTGATAATGGTTACCTCGTCAGGATTATTTCCTTACTTAAAGGTGAAACGATTATACCCAGAATTAACGAGGACAAACAAGTAAACATGCTGAGTTTATATCAACACATGAGAACCTGTCACTGTGCAGGTGAACAGAGACCGCAGCCACTGACTTTATGGTGCGTGTTTGAGAGAAACGTGGTCAGGAGTTGTTAAAGATGATGCTGTAGTTATTTCCTGTGTTCCTGTAAACGTCCCTCAGGCCTCCTCTGTTTCATCACCCGTCCTTTAACAAAGACAAGATCCACGGAGGACCCTCATGTTTGGCTCTTGACAGGATGTTTTGGCATTTTCTGATCTCTCCAGAGGTTACATGGTGATGGCGGACTCCTTCAACACATCTCTGTTTAAACAGACCTTCCAGAGAGTTTTCACCAAAGATGTCCAGGGTTCCTTCAAGATGGCCTTCGCTGCTACGCTGGAGGTCAAGGTACAAACCACAGCTGAGCACAGTCAGCCAGTGCCAGCAGAGAAATGTCAAAGATGTGCCTGAGCACATTTTGTCCACCAGAGAGGGCTGACGAGTAGATTTTTTACACAGTTAAATGTCCCACTGACCTGAAAACTAAACTCAACATCTTAAGGAATCTTCCATCAACTTGAAACGAAATTCAATCAATCCGTTTTAGTCACTGAATTATTAAAAACACTGAAGTATCAACATTGATCTTGGAATCAAGTATAGGTCAGCTGTAGCAGACATCAGCCCCGCCCCCAGCGAATAAACCGTAAGGTGTTTTGTTTCTTTCAGACATCTAGAGAGATCAAAGTATCGGGAGCCATCGGACCCTGCGTGTCTCTGAGCGCCAAAGGACCCTGTGTCTCCGAGAACGTATGTAACACAAGCAGCTGACCTTTGACCTGCAACGCCTCTGATGTCCTCTGCTCTCCTTTCAAACAAAACTTCCAGGATGAATGTCTTCTAAACTGTTTGTTAAACATTTTTTCCAGAAAAATGGAACAGCTTTTCTCTGATAGAAAAACACAAAATGTGTTTTTCAAAGGTCAAAGGTCAACCGCCAACAACAACTGAAGAAAATCGTCCAATTTAAAATCAGTAACTGGTTAAAATGCTTTTAGTTATTGGCCTGTACGCTGCAGTGTACTGCAGTACTCTGTGATGTACTGCAGTACACTGTGATGTACTGCACACTGTGTTGCAGAGCAGTGTGGTGGACGGTGGAGTAACTCGCCGTCTGTGTGTTGCAGGAGATCGGGACAGGAGGAACGTGTCAGTGGAAGATTTGTGGTTTGGACCCGAGCACCACACTGGCTGTTTACTTCGAGGTCGTCAACCAGGTACGAGCACCTGACCTCTGACCTGAGATCAGACTGAAACTGCTGATGGGTGGATGTTGTTGCTGCTGTGGACAAATGTTAGTGTTCATATCAACAAATGGCTGAAAGCAGGAAGCTTTGATATTAGTGACCTCCCCTAATCACTGTGATGATGTCACAGGAGCAGTGGTTAGCAGTTACTTGAATCAGAAGTCAGAGGATAGATAATGAAAACCATAAATACTCAAGTAAAGTACATGTACTTAACAATGTACTGAAACACAATACTTGAGTAAATGTAGCTGCTCTGCACCACTGGGGAGTACAGAATTATGTCTGCTGTCAAATCGAACTTTTTATCGGCTTCAGGCTGCTGAGCCGCTCTGAACCAGCAGGTGGAGGCAGAGAAAAGAGAACAAAAGCACCAGCATCAGTCAGTCAGTGAAAAATGTTGGAGTTGAGGTGGATTGTGGAGCTGAAAGCTGCAGTCACAGTGAGAAAAACCGGTTTCCACCTGCTGGTCAGGAGACGTCTCCTCTCAAAAGTTACTGTTTGACCCTGAAACCCTGAAAATGTGCAGCCACAAAAGAACAAAAATCACACAGAGTTCATATCCATTAATAGTTTTTATTATTATTATGATGATGAAAGCTTTGACTCTTTTGATGTGATAGAGTCAGAGATACTCTAAAAGTTTCCTGTTTAATGTTGTATCTTCAGTTCAAGTCTCAGCTGCCTTACAGAGCCAGAACAATTTTGCACCTAGAACCAGACTTCAGAGTGGTGTCCTAAGAAATGTTCCACTTCGTTGATCCCTCTCTACAGCAGCAACTGCTCTCTGCAGATTGGAAAACGTTTGAATAACATCAGTGAGAATAACATGTTTACTGTTTTACAGCCACACAGGCAGGTGCAGGTCATTCCAGAAAACGTACATAACTGCCGGCTGCTAGAGGGCAGAGGATCAGTCAGTAGGATTCATCCTCAGAGGACAATGAATGTTTGCACTCAAATTCGTCACGAATTGTCCAATAGTTGCTGAAATAGTTTACCTTGAACCATCGTTGTAATCAGACGTCTCTGTCCATCACACCTGCCTCATGTATGCACATGCAGGATTTAAACCTGAAAGCTGGAGTCGAACATCATCCTCCTTTCTGTCTGTGTTCATCAGATCTGCATTGTGGCTGTCAGAGGTCAGGTTGATGACCTGTGCTCAGAGCAGAGGGTGTGTCAGCAGTGCAGATCATGGTGATGTTGGTGGTTCTTGTGATGAGGACGGCCGTGTTGCTGCCGTAGTCGTCGTGGTTGTGCTGATGCGATTGGCTGTGTCCAGATGGAGGGCAAGACTCTGGTTGCGGGACTCTAGAGGTGTCCCAGAACACGGAAACATCTGAATAAACCTGCTGACGCTCCGACGCATAGCTGCCCTGTACCTGCTGGACACACATGAACAGTTAGAGAGATGAAAAGAAGTTTTGTTTCCATCTAGAATTACATTAATGATGTCTTAATGGATGTTTCACAAACAAGTAGATTATTCCTCACAGTTTTCTATGTAAGTACGTGTAAGTTGTTCACTCATAAACTGCTTTTCCTTTACTGAATCCCACTTACGTCTGCGTCATACAGGTGATCCAGGGGTTGAGTGCAGCACTGGTCAGAACCAGCCAGGCAGAGAGGGCAGATATCACAGCAGGACTCTGTTGACCGCTAAGCGTCTCGTACAGACACACTGAGATGTAGGGTAGCCAGCACACCAGCAAGCATACTGGCAAGCAGAAAGGAAACATAATATAGCTGATATACCAGGAACACGTGACCACACCAGAACGAATCAAAAGACAGTCCACCAGCTGAGGTCTTTGGACTTGTCCTTCGTTGGAGGGGCAGCTGAGGATCATGGGCATTGTAGTGTTTGGGGCAGCGCACCAAACAGATTTTTTTGGGAATAATCTAAACTGTCAGTCAGAACAGAAACATGTAGTCTGGTTCTTGCATCACCCACTGTGTCTCCAGGTTTCTGTATTGACCTTTGACCCACCCTGTTTTTAATGACGCCACTGTGTGTCGCAGTAATGACAGGGAGTCACGAAGGCAAACATAGTAACTAATCCTCAGAGACAATCAGAATGACTCAGCTGTCCTCCTGTTGGACGTCTGCTTATGGCTCAGGATTTTTCTCCAACACTTATTACGTCCTCCCTGCTCTGTTGTCATGGCAACATGCATGTGTTGAGTTTTATGAGTGCATGTTCTTTCCACACATTGGAAAGCTTTCCTTTCCGTGATGTTTGCAGACTGACTAATTAGTCCAATCACAACTGCTTATTGATTTGATACCAGTCAAGATGGCTGCAACAGAGAGCTCAGGCTGCGCAGAAGCAGGTGGTAAAATCCAACAGTTTTACATGTCACTTGGTGAATTTAGGATTTATTTTGACCAAAACAGAGTCAGTGTTTAATGTTAGTGTTTGTTGGAACAGTGGAAAGATGAACCAAGACTGTTTGGTTGATTTGAATTTTGTTTTGTCAAGTTTGAATAAGTGTATTTACAATGTTTTTTTTTATAAATGACTCTTGTGGCTGTAGGACAATGCAACAGTTTTTTGTTGAACAAAAAGGATGTTATTCTCTAATGAAAAGTTTAGCCCCTCAGAGTGTTGTCAGACACTTAGAATAACAGTCTGGGCTTAATATACTGGTCTGTTTCCAAAGTATTTAGATACCAAACTTTGTGAGTGTGAATTCTGAGAGGGGCCCTGGTATGGTGTATCAGTGACCATGGTGGAGCATGGACTCACCTGAGGTTGTTATCATGACGATGGAGCTTCTCAGGTAATTGTTGGCAGGAACGTAATAGCAGTGTAGCTCGTTGCACATGAACGTTCCCCTCCTGGCCTGTTTCCTGGCCACATAGACAATGTATCCATACAGAGAGCTTATGGTGAGGATCGGCACCATGATGCCTGCCAGTATCCACAGCACCACAAAGTACTTGTTTTCAGGGGTGAAGCTTGGACAGCACAGGAACCTGGACTCACTGTAGACGTAGCTGCCGAACCCCAGCAGAGGCAGGGCGGCACTCACCAGGCAGAACAACCAGACCAGGACCAGGACCGCCCGACTCCGCCTGGCCGTCCAGATGCTGCTGTAGCTGAGGGCGAAGCAGATCTCTGTGAACTTGTTGACGGTGGCCCAGGTGAGCGAGTGAATGGAGGATGTTTGCAGGAGGAGGAAGATGAAGCCGCTGCCCTGACAGAGGGCGCCCTCGCTGGGACAGCAGGAGGGCCAAGCCAGGCTGTTGTAGGCCCCGAAGGGGATGGTGGAAAGTCCGAGGGCAAGGTCACTGAGGCTAAAGCTAAGTGTGAGGCCCAGCGTGTCGGTCCGGAGTTCTTTGTTAAGGAGGAGTACCAGCAGGAGGAGGAGGTTTCCAAAGACAGAGGCCATGCCTGACAGTACCATGAGGGCGGCGTACAGCGTCCTCAGAGCATCCGCCATCTTCAGGTGGTCTCAAAGGACAGGAAGAACGTCAGTGACATCACAGATCTGATAGGTCATCTGAGGAAATTTGTATGTGAGACTTTTGTCCAGATTCAGTTGCGACTCAAATGTATTTAGCTGTAGTTCTTCACATCTCCACTAGATGCTGCTCCAGGAAACTTTTCTGTATTAACGTCAATAAGAAAATCCCCCGTTTCTCTCTACAAATACATCAGTACATGTGATACCATGAGAGAAATTACAGACTTATGTCACTCAATAGATACCTCAGTCCATGAAACTTCATCTGTCATCCAACTCAGTGTCTTTAAAGTGAAAAAGACGAGTGGCTCTCTGGAGCGGAAGGGTGACGGCTCCAAACCTCGTCTGTGTTGTTCAGTGTGACGACCAAACCTGAACTCAAATCTCTTGTATAAACACACTGTAAATCCAGAAGCTTTGAGTCTGAAGGGCTGGTTGGACCTCAGTCACCACAGTGATCCAATGATGTTTGATGAGTCACGGCAGTGAGCTGACTTAACCTGAACACTCTTCAGTACCACAGTACAGTACAGTATGCGTCACATCACCATCAGATCTGGAACAGTGTTGCTGTCCTTTCCTTGAGTCCAAACATCAGCTTCTACTGATGCAGCCACACGCTGTGTTGTCTTCGCCCGGGCCTCCATCTCAGCTTCACTTTGGCTTTTTGTTGTTTTACAAACATTGAGCTTTCTGGCTCCTGGATGATGTCAAAGTTCAAACTCAGGCAGTGAAGCTGTCCTCCATGTTGTTCTTCAGACCTGAGCAGAGGCCCACAAATCTCTGAAATAAACAGGAAATCCTGCAGGGCTGCTTGGTTTCACCTCAGTCACCACAGAAAATTGGTTAGTTCAATTTATATATAATGAGTCACAGTGGTGAAATTACCAATTTAGAGCACACTGTGATGTTAAAATATCTACTTTTTTTTTAAAGAAAAACTTCCCTATGTTTCCATCATTGGAACCACGGTTGTAATGAGGTTCTGGTTTGCCCAAAGGTTCCCCTGCTCTGCCCTTAAAGCTCTTTAGAGAACAGGAAGTGATCGCTTAGAGTCTGGAGCTCTGAATGCCATCAGATCTGGAACTGTGTCGCTGATTAGTCCAACAGTTAATCTTCATGAGGTGCAATGACAAGCTTCAATCCGCCTCGAAAACTCTCTGATCTGATGGAAAGCAGGTCCACGTGCCGTCAGTCCTGCTTCAGAGCAGAGTCTGAAGAAGAACAGAGGTCAAACGAGTCAGAGATCTGATCGAAGACAACAGAGTCTCGTCAGCTCTGAGTGTGACAAAGAGGAGAGACTGCAGGAGGTGTGTCCTGCTGTGTGTGTTAGGGTTAGGGTGTGTGTGTGTGTGTGTGTGTGTGTGTGTGTGTGTGTGTGTGTGTGTGTGTGTATCTCAAGAGGCAGCGTTGCCATGGTGCACCTGTCAGTCACCTGCTGAGATGATGATGAGAGGACACAAATACACTGTTATCAGCAATGTCAACACGTCACGAACATTCAATATCCTGTGTGTGTGTGTGTGTGTGTGTGTGTGTGTGTGTGTGTGTGTGTGCGCGCATGTCACACAGCCTGACTGGTGTAATAACAGGTGTACAGGTGTGTAATCTTCATCATCATTATCCGCCTGCTGCTGTTGAACCTTAGACGACTGAGGAGCTCAGGTGTGAAGCAGCCAATCAGAGAGCAGTGTGTTTCATTTGGAGTGTGGACGAAAGATGCTTAATGATAATAATTAATATATAACCTGGATTTATTTTAGTCACCTCAAACAAACACCGTTTTTATAACATCTTTCAGAAAAAGCTACAAAAATCTGTTCAAGACAATGAAACAGAAAAAGATAAAAACACTTAAATTAACAGTAAAACACATAAAAACACTGGAGAAGGAGAAGAGCAGCATGTCAGACCCCTGTAGAATATTTCCCACTTCAGCAAACCACAAGATCATCAGGCGTTTTCTGACCGCAGGAACCTTTTCATAGTCCTAAGAACCTCCTGCTGTATTGCATCCACACCACCGGAACCGTCAACTGTTCAAGTTCTTAGGACAATCAGAGGAACTTTTTTTTTAGCTCCAACTCCAGAGTAGATACTCTCACAGCACATGAGGAATTTAGCATTTCACATGCATAATAAAAAGCATCAAAAATTTTCAGATGTTAACCTCAATCCAAACTTGAAATATTGTCATTTTAAGTTTTTAGCAGTTTCCTGAAGCTGGGTTGATCTGGGCGTGGTTATCACCGATCCATATCACGTAATATGGATAAAGCCAATCAAAAATCAAAAAGTCTGGTGTCTGTTGATACAGAGCCACTCTGACTCCTCCATTCTGAGCCAACCAGTTCTTCTTGCGCCCGTTGCATTTAACCAGTCGTTCATCGTCTGTACAGTCATTACTAAAGCATATGTCATCATGCAAGAACAGCAAAATGTTTGATGTACAGACATTTCACTACTGTGCCTGTACAATTTATTTATATGACAAATAAATTCTCTTCAAGTCATCATATTGGCATTTAAGGTAGCTGAATAATTCATGTTGTAACTCGTGCACTGACCAAAATGCAAGGAAACATTCCACCTTTAAAGATACACGTTACGGCTGGCCTTTAACCTCAGCACAGATCATCGCTTCATCATTGAACTTGCTCCCCGGAGAGACGGCCTAACGAGCCGAGCAGCTGCAGCGAGCACACCGGCAGGTCTCGCCGCCAGCTGCAGCTCCTCACAAGTCCAAAAACTTTGTGACAGATTTACAAACAAGCATGATTTGGAAAACTTACATTCTCACCTAAAAATATATAAAACTTCCTGAAGTGATATATTAACTGTTGTGCAACAACAGGGCTGTTTGCTCCATAGTTGTCATGGAGACAAGGGACAGTTGACAAAGCTGGGATGCAAAGAGCTGTCAGTCAAACCGTAATCTGCCACGCCCACAGAGTCTTGAGAAATGTCATTATCCCCAAAATAAACTCTGAGCTAGTTATTCACAAAGGTTTTCTAATAGTTGGAACATTTATTTTCACCCAGACTTCTGTAGATACTTAATGAGACACTCAGCTCTGATAGAATATCTGCATTCTGACTGTTTCAAGCTGTTTCCAGAGACTTTAACAACCAGACAGCACAAAACACGAACCAGAGCAGACCGTCATTGTTTCAACGTTGTATCCTCTCTGAGATTAAATGGCGTTCAGCTCAAGATTGATTGTATATTATCACCACATACTGGACAAAAGAATGGAGCAGTAATGCAGGAACCTTCATTTGTTGTTGTTGTTGTTGTTGTTGTTGTTGTTGTTGTTGTTGTTGTTGTTTAAAGACATGCAAAAGTTACGCTGTAAGTCACATAGAAGTGACGTTAGTATACTAACTGCCGGCCAGTTTATGTCGCTACATGAGGCTAC
>JAPQLA010000007.1:184976-205306 GCA_029822935.1 Naso vlamingii | reverse complement strand
AAGTTACGCTGTAAGTCACATAGAAGTGACGTTAGTATACTAACTGCCGGCCAGTTTATGTCGCTACATGAGGCTACTGTTGGCAAAGTGAATGCAAACAAACAAAAAACCTTAAATGTGTTTAATTCCTCACAGTGGACTGTTCCTCTCAAAAAGTTTGTCTGTCAACTGTTTGGTCTAAAAACACGTGTAGTTAGAAGAACTATTCAGATTCTATATTTTAGAAAAACTATCATGACCACAGTGTACAAATACTCAAATACTCTAAGTAGTTTGACTGTATTTGGAGTTAAAGTATAAGCTAGAAGTACTAAACTGTGAAGAGAAAAATCATTGTGCTACAAATTGAGAAACAGCGTCAGTGTTGGCTGGCACAGTGAATTAATGTTACAGTATGACTGCTGTGCTAAATCCTGTGTGAAAGTTTTTTTCTTTCCACAGAAAACAGATTTTTCTTGTATTTTGTTCCACAACTAACTTATCTGTGTTCAAAAGAAAGATGTTTCTGGATCCAAAAAAATCTGGAAGTTTCCAATAATTAAAACGCACAAGTGGAGCGTAACGCTGACGTGACACTTCAGAGATTCTGGTGCAGCACGCACAGGGCGAACTCTGAGCACGCTCAGTTCCTCTTCTTTAGACGCACACATCAAAGTGGAATAAACAGTGCATGTGAGGACAGCTGACCATTGATGGTGTAGGTCTGATCGATGATCGATCAGCAGATGTTTCCAGCTGTTTGTTGTTTGTGTTGCAGCACAACGCTCCGATCCCTCAGGGCGGCCGCGGCGCAGTCCAGTTTGTGACTCAGTACCAACACTCATCAGGACAGAGACGCATCCGAGTGACGACCACAGCCAGGAAGTACGACACCACACACACGCACACACACACACACACACACACACACACACACGCTCACACGCTCACACTCACACAGTACACACATACGTGTCTGTGTGTGCGGGGGGGGGGGGGTTTAACACCACATTACAACACTCATCTCTTCTTTGTTGGTCTCTGCCTTCTCCTCTCTGCTCATGTCTTGTTCCTCCCTTTCTTCTTCTTCACCTCCTTTGCCTCCTCTTCCTCCAATTCTCAATTTGTGTCTTTTCTCAAATCCACTTATTCTTCTTACCTTTTTCTCCTTCTCCTTCTCTCCCTACTCTTCCTCTGCATCCTTCTTCCATTCTCTTCTCCTCTCCTTCCTCCTTGTTTCTCGTCTTTCTTCCTCCTCCCTTTCTTCACATCCTCTCATCTTCTTCTTTTTTTATTCTTTCCTCTTTTCCTGTCTCTTCTTCCTCTTCTTCACTCTTCTTTGCTTTCTCCACCCTTGTCTTTCCTCTCCTGATCTTCCTCCAGCTGGGCAGACGCTCAGACTCAGATTCAGAGCATCGCAGCTTCCTTTGATCAGGAGGCGGCGGCTATCTTGATGGCAAGGTTGGCGGTGTACCGGGCAGAGACAGAGGAGGGGCCTGATGTTCTGCGCTGGTTGGACAGACAGCTCATCAGACTGGTACGAAGACGTTGAAAAACAAACATGGACTTTCGCGCTGCATGTTTTGAATCTATCATGTTTTAACGTTGAGCTTTGTTTCTGTTCAGTGTCAGAAGTTTGGGGATTATCACAAAGATGATCCAAACTCCTTCAGGTTCTCTGAGACCTTTTCCCTCTACCCTCAGGTGAACAACATCCCATAATACTCAGCTGTCCCTGTCCTGCATATTTTAATATTTTAGCAGCTCCCCTCTGTAACCTTTGCTGAGATACTAAAACAAATGTGTGAAGTTTTCCTGCTCAGTTTAACATTTATAAGAACTGCTACTTGCTGACCCCGACTTGTTTCAGACTTGTTACCTATAGCTCACCTTCACCTTTTCTGTTTTTTTGCAGTTCATGTTCCACCTGCGGCGCTCTCCATTCTTGCAGGTGTTCAACAACAGTCCAGATGAGAGTTCATATTACAGACATCAGTTCAACAGACAGGACCTGACTCAGGCTCTCATAATGATTCAACCTGTGCTCTACGCTTATTCATTCAATGGACCACCTGAGGTAATCACAGTCATCTCTATATACACCTGCACACACTGCACACACCTCCATGCAGCTTCACACACCTGCACACCTTTATGCACCTGCACACACCTGCACACACTTGCACACCCATTCACACACCTGCACACACCTTCACACACCTGCACGCACCTGCACACACCTTTATGCACCTGCACACACCTCCACGCACCTTTATGCACCTGCACACACCTTCACACACCTTCACACACCTGCACACACCTGCACACACCTCTACGCACCTCCATGCACCTTTATGCACCTGCACACACCTGCACGCACCTGCACACACCTTTATGCACCTGCACACACCTGCACACATCTTTATGCACCTGCACACACCTGCACACACCTCTATGCACCTTTATGCACCTGCACACACCTTCACAAACCTTCACACACCTGTACACACCTGCACACACCTTCACACACCTGCACACACCTGCACACACCTGCACACACCTTTATACACCTGCACACACCTTCACACACCTTTATGCACCTGCACACACCTGCACACACCTTTATGCACCTGCACACACCTTTACACACCTTTATGTACCTGTACACACCTTTATGTACCTGCACACACCTTTATGCACCTGCGCACACCTTCACGCACCTGCACACACCTTTATGCACCTGCACACACCTTTATGCACCTGCACACACCTTCACACACCTGCACACACTCTTTATGCACCTGCATTCCCTGTGAGAGGTGTGATCTCGGCTGTTTGGACAACATCTTTGTTTTCAGTTAAATCTGAAGCTCATAACAGAAATGCGAGTTTTATTCTTTAATGAACAGAAAATTCTTTATAGAACAGCCACAGTGATCAGTCAGTCATTGTCATCAGTCAGTCAGTGATTGATTGGTGATTGATCGTTGATTGATTTGATCGTTTCAGCCAGTCCTGTTGGACAGCAGCAGCATCCTGCCAGACCGAATTCTGCTGATGGACACCTTCTTCCAGATCCTCATCTACCATGGAGAGGTGCACACACACACACACTCAAACACACTGATAGCCCGTTTCCATGGAAACACTGTATCCTGTCTGTGAAGTTTCAGTGGAGGATTTGTCTCCTGTTTAAGACAAATGTTACATCAGCTGTGGTTGAACCAGGCGTGACCTCCTGACGCTAGAAGCAAAGTCGTGATCAGAAGTCGACTCGTGACTCGAACCGTTTACACACGAGGAGGTTTTTGGTTCACGAGCCTTATTTCACTGACAACATTTAGACAGATGGAGGAGGA
Source organism: Naso vlamingii (assembly GCA_029822935.1). Taxonomy (NCBI): domain Eukaryota; kingdom Metazoa; phylum Chordata; class Actinopteri; order Acanthuriformes; family Acanthuridae; genus Naso; species Naso vlamingii. Next base: position 201,968 of record JAPQLA010000007.1, on the reverse strand, counting down.
CACACAATCAGCTGTTTGCAAATCAGTACACAGTCTGCTTCACTCTTGTTTCGATTATTGACAGTTATCAGTTTGATCAGAAAGAAGAAGCAAGTTCACCAGCCGTGTCACGCTAGTGAGTCTCAACAGCAGCTTCATTTTATTTACACACCTGAGTCACTGACTCATTACAGGTGCCTGTAAATCATCTCAGTCACCGTTATTAACAGTCAGAAAGGAAATCAGTCATTTACTTTACAGCACTGTAGCATGGAGTCATTTCAACCCCTCCTCTCTGTCTGTCAGGCTGGTGATCGTCTTAACTTGATTATTTTTCCCTCATTACTGTCTGTCAGACGGTGGCTCAGTGGAGGAAGGCTGGTTATCAGGAAATGCCCGAGTATGAAAACTTCAAACATCTGCTTCAGGCTCCGGTGGACGACGCTCAGGAGTTGCTGCATACTCGCTTCCCCATGCCCAGATACATTGATACTGAGCATGGCGGCAGTCAGGTGGGGGCGCCAAACACGTACATACACACAAGACTGTATATAGACTATGTGTACATTCACATATGCAGCAATATATATACTCCATATCAGTATATACTCTCTACACAGTATACATGACATTACTACATCAATGTACAGTGTAATACAGTACTGTGAGAGAAACTCAACTTGTGATAAATAATTAAACCAAGTAATTTGTGTTTATTTACGATCATATAACCTCACATCAAACATATTTATATCTATCTATCTATCGATCATTAAAAGGGTCAACATAATGCGTTATTTTTTAAAAATTGTCTTAATCACATGCTGCTGGGGGGGGGGGTTGTGCCTAGGACGCACCCTTAATCAGTCCTGCTTCCTGCTGGCAAAAGAAACAACAATACGCTTCTCAATGCCCATGTTTTGTCTTTTTGTTATTTTCCTCCCTCCTGAGTTCCAGACAAGAACATAGATCCCATTCTTCTTCTCATCCACCGCTAATTAGCTTAGCTCAAACACTGGTAGTCAATGGGAAGTGCTAGCCTGCCTCCACCTAAAGTCATCAGATAAACTTTCCAACTCTGAACGGTCCTGAGTGCTTGTTGTGACTTGTTTATTTACCATGTTATGTTATTTTTTAATAATTATATTTTATTATGTTTTAAATTCATACATCAATCAAAGACAAAACCAGCCACAGCACAAACACAAGAAACAGACAAAACAAAACAAAATAAAACAAAACAAAATCAAACAAAACAAGAAACAAAACAAAACAACCCGGACAGCCACAAAAGTCATACAACTGCCTCTGTACAAGCAGATCTGTTCCATCCTATAAATGCGAACGTGTACACATGTGGACACGCACGGAACACAACAGAGACAGCGGTAGCTATGCCAAAAAGTCAAACTCCCATCTCATTTACCAGCCATAACATAACAACAGCCCATCAAAAGCACCAAGCAAGGAACACATCCATATATGTACAATACATTCATATAGGCCTGTACATGCAATAACAATAACAACAATAGTAACAAAAAGACTCTCAAATCAGAACAGAGGCAAAGACTAACCTGCCAGTAAATTGATATGTTCAATAATAGGGCCTCAGATACAGTCAGAGTCCACAGTTGATGTAACAGTACTCGTATTGGTACGAAGCCTCTCAAGCTGCATCCCTGAGACCATTTCCCTGAGCCATCTAGAGAAGCTAGGAGGGTCAGTAGCCTTCCAGTCATTAAGTATTAACCTTTTTGCCACCAAGGTGCCAAATCTGATGGTCTCCTGCATAGGGCATGGGAGTAGGGAAAAAGCTTCAGAGCAACCCAGCAATACTAGTAGTACTGGTAGCAAACTACCAAAATAATTAATCAATGAGAGGAGTGGAGGGATAGATGAAGAGGGGTCGGACAAAAAAATCAAACAATCATCCGCATACAAGGAAATTTTACATTCAATGTTACCAATTGTGATGCCTTTAATGGTATTAAGATGCCTTATACTAATTGCCAAGGGTTCGAGCGCAAGATTAAACAGGAGAGGGCTGGTGCAGCAACCCTGCCTAGTCCCACGCCCCAATTGAAAGGGTAATAATCTACTGCCATTAGTGAGAATAGCAGAGGTGGGACTGGCATAAAGGATCTTGATGAGAGATAAGAAGAATTCACCAAATCCATAACGTCTCAGGGTAGCATGCATGTACCTCCATTCAATCTGATTAAAAGCGTGTTCTGCATCAAGAGATATAACCACAGGTTTGTCATTTACATTGTGTTTAGCATACATAATATTAAATAATCTACACATGTTAAAAAAAGAAAATCTTCTAGACACAAAACCATTTTGATCAGGATGAATTAAAGATGAAATATGCTTACTTAACCTAGTAGCCAACATCTTAGCAACCACTTTCTGATCAGAATTTAACAAACTGAGAGGTCTATAGGACAGAGGGTCCGAATCATCTCTCCCTTTCTTAAGTAGAAGGCAGACATTGGCCTCATAGAACGAAGGCGAAAATGAATTATTAGCAATAGAGTGTTGGATCATTCTATGTAACAGTGGGGAAACAAAATCAGCAAAGGACTTAAAAAACTCTGCGGTGAACCCAGCGGGGCCTGCAGCCTTTCCATTAGGGAATGATTTTATTGCCTCACAGATTTCTTTAACAGTAAAATTAGAGTCCAGTTTGGCCTTAGCGGATTTGCTCAATTTAGGAAGGTCTACAGAGTCAAGAAATTTTTCTATCTCATTGTCAGATGCCTTACAATTAGACTCGTATAACTTTGAGTATAAATCCCTAAAGTAGTCATTTATATCTTGAGGATGAGTAAGGATTTCCCCAGAAGAAGACTTAATTTTAAGAATAGATCTATTTGCTTGAGTACCACATAGCTGTCTCGCCAGCAACTTCCCTGGTTTGTCGTTCAGCTCAAATTGCTTCTGTTTAAGCTTAAATATTTGCTTATTTACCTGGTCACTCAAAATAATATTATATTCATTCTTCAATTTCATAATGCTGTATAGATCATCACTGGACGAAGAAGAAGCGTAGGCCTTCTCAGCTTCAGATAGTAAAACTTCGATCTCCCCTAGCCGTTTGTGTCTCTCCTTTTTCTTAGAAGCTTCATAGGAAATTATCTTGCCTCTCAGCACAGCCTTAAAGGTTTCCCACAAGATCGAATCATTAACAGTGCCATTGTCATTAATTATCAGAAATTCATCCATAGCTGCTTTAATATAATCGTGAAATTTACTCTCTTGCAGTAATAATGGATTAAAGCGCCATGAAAAGAAGGTTTTAGGCAGAGACCACTTAAGAGACATGGTGAGAGGACTATGATCAGAAATTAGTATACCATGATATTTTGTTTGCACCACATTTGATAATAGCTTTGAGTCAATAATGAAATAATCAATTTGAGTATATGTTTTGTGTACATGTGAAAAAAAAGAATACTCTTTGTCAACTGGATGCTGAATTCTCCATATGTCTATCAGATTATAAGTTCTGATCGAATTATTCAAGGTACCTACTGAATTAATACAGGGAGGAGGACGTGACGACATACGATCAAGATACGGATCAAGATAACAGTTGTAATTCCCTCCACAGATGAAGTTAGTAGAGTTCAGATCTGGTAATAAGTTGAAAACCTTCCGAAAGAAATCAGGGTCGTCAATATTGGGATCATAAATATTAAGACAAGTAACAGGAATATTATCAATATTGCCTGAAACAATCAGATATCTACCAGCAGGGTCAGTAGTAAAATCAGACAACTGAAATAGAACATTTTTCTTAAACAATATAGCGACGCCCCTGGCTTTAGATGAAAATGTAGATTGCTAAACATTTGAAAACCACTTAGACTTGAGTCTACATTGATCAGAAGGTTTAATGTGGGTCTCTTGTAAAAATATAATGTCTGCTGACAAAGATTTCAGGTGAGCAAAAACCTTACCCCTTTTCACTTGGCTGCCCATACCATTAACGTTCCATGTCGCAAATGTTAGTGCCCCCACAGGATTATTCCTAACCATTCCTGCCATTGCAAACACAAACAAATCAATAAAACATACATGATGGGCTTAGTGGGATAAGATACACAATGAAACATTCTCCAGTCTGGGACACAACCCCCACCCCCCCCACGTTGTGTTATTTTTAGACTCAGATTAGCACTTTATGTTATTTTAGAATCAAATATGTTCCAAAAGTAAAACGCAGGGCACACGCACAAAACACTGGATGTGCTTGTAAGTAGGTCAGAAAAACATACCGTCTGTTAAAGAGGACATATTATGCAAATTTTGGGGTCTTTGATTTTGATTTTTGTCACCTGTGAAGCAGCTACACACAGCTGACCGAACAGTGAAGTGTGTAGATGTTCAGAAAACTGTGAATCCACCCTCTCTCTTCCTTCTATTTTCTGCATTCTCTCAAAGCAGTCTGTGTCAGTAACTCCTCCCCCTCTCTCCCCTCCATCCGCTGCACTCACAACCCCTTTTGTCCAATTACTGACAAGAAATAAACACAGCTGTGACTGATAAAATGTTACTTGCAGCTCACGCTTCTCGCTCTTCAACAGGACAAAACAACGCGCTGTCCTTTAGCAGCAGCATAGCTGTAATAGAAACACACACATAAACACACACAGTTCAAGTTAACTGTGGGATAATGAGGATGATGATGTTTTCCAGGCCCGCTTCCTGCTCTCCAAAGTGAACCCCTCCCAAACCCACAACAACATGTACAGCTGGGGTCAGGTGAGTCTTGACCTTTGACCTTTAGAGTTAGACTCATCGGTTTCAGGTGGATATAAAACCTGTGGTAACTTCTCAAACCCCTTGCAGGAGTCTGGAGCTCCCATCCTGACTGACGATGTCAGTCTGCAGGTGTTCATGGATCACCTGAAGAAACTTGCTGTCTCCAGCGCCGCCTGACCTCACCTGTTGCCTCACCTGTCGCCGACATGTTTGTTCTTTTATATTGCTTTTGCTGCCTAAGTCCTCATGTCAACCAGCCGATATACGCTCATCTTGCAGTTACACAGTCACCTGTCCACCTTCTAGCCGATCAGCAGCAGGTGCAGATCAGTGACAGCCAATAGTGATGCATGTTAACACAAGGTGTTAGCTTTAAGCCCAGAGTGTAGACTGACAGGTGCTGTTGTTTCCGGACATGTTTGCATCTGCAGTCTCTGAAAATGTTTGAATAAAATGTGAGAAGCAAAGCACACATATTGGTCCAACTTTGACTTTAAAGGAGCGGTCACATGTTTCAGTCTATTTATGACCTCACAGACAGTATACCTTACATCACAAGCTCATCTGTCGTCATGCAGTAACTCCGCCCAACAGGGACAGGGCAGCATTCTGATTGGTGCAAGTCATCGAATCATGGAATCCACAGATTGTTTCAGTTTTTCGTGTTTCTGCTGTTTGCAGCATGCACTGAGAGGCTCATCATCTGTCTCATTGGCGCATCAAGTCTGTTTTTTCCTCTGAAGTCACTGCAAACGTTTCAGTGCAGTGAGGAGGTTTGGAGATTTTTCCCGTAGATTTTAATACTTTATGGAAAACAAAAGCTTCCTGGAAGGAAATCTGGAACTGTTCAGCAGTTTGATGTCAGAGCTGAAACTTGTGAACGCTGCGGTCTGCTCCTTTAGAGGTTGAACATGTGAGTGGAACAGCTGATCTCTGGTCTGCTGCTGATTCTCTGATTCATCCAACTGTTGCACCATTTTTGAAGAATATTGGAAAGTAGCAAAAGAACTTTTAAAAAGTGTAAAAAAAGAAAACAAAAGCAGTTGATTCATAGTCATAGTGTTTGTTGTGTGTGATTGTGTCTCAGTCAGCTGTGAATCACATGTTGACTGATCAGACCATCACATCATCTGTTTACAAGCAAACAAACAAGTTGGACTCATTTTAAATCAACACAACGGTGAAACTTTGTCTTTCTGCTGTTTGATGTGAAACATGTTTGTTGGATGATAGGTTTGCTCTGTCTCTCTCTCTCTTGCTGTCGGATGTTGATCTTCTCTTTAAGCCATTGAACACTAAGAGTCAAGAGAAAACAAGTTTTCATTGACTCGCTCATGTTTCTAATAAAACTCTGCTGTGGAGAATGTCTCCGTTTCTGTCCTTCCATCACAACTCTCCTGTCAGAAACGAGGACAAACACTCTGTGTAGTTGCACTGTGTTGTCTTGTTTTCAGAACATATTTTATCCAAGAACTTCTCTCTGACCCTGATAAAACTGTTTGTTTGTTTATGAGAACTGACTGAAACAACACTTTTTGAAGAAAAAACTAGATCACATTTTTTTTAAATGACGTAAGTGTGCAAGAAATCCAGCAGAGGGCAGCAGACCTCTGACTGCCACTTCAGCTGCCTTCACTGTCGCTTCTCTTGTCTGGACGAGGCCACGGCCCTTCTCCCTGACTCTGTTGCCATAGTGACGGCCCTCCTCTCTCCCTGCTGACTCTGCTGCCAGGGTGATGAACAAACAGGAATATAAACAGAAATCTGCCCCGTCGTTTGTTCACCGTTTCCGTGGTGATGCTCCTCTCTGAGAATGACATCTGTGGCAACCCAGTCTGCTCATCAGCTGACCCCTGTGGGGTTGGAGCTGCATTTTTAATGTGTCTACTGTTTGTAAACAGGTCATTTTCTCTTTTGAGCTTCACCTCAGGTCACATGATCACTAATCTGAACTGTTAATCAGCAGGTGTGTGTGAGACTTCACCTAAACCCTCCAATCAGCTGATCTGCAGTCAGTCAAAGCAGATGAAATTTTTGATGACATCTTTGACTTCACCTTGAAAGCGGAGCACAGTGTTGTCAGTTCACCTGCAGGCAAATAAGTGACACCACAGAAGAAGAACATATTTTTTAAAGGATCTTGATTGGCATCGGATGTGATTCCTCACAAACAGGCTCATCTTTGCTTTCAGTGTGTCTGAAGTTTCCAACGTTAGTCGTCGTTCATTTATTCATTCATTCTTTCATTCTCTGTAACTGCTCTTCCTTTGCAGAGTCCCAGGTGGGCTGCAGCCAATCCCAGCTGACACTGGGCGAGGGTGGGGTTCCCCCCGGACAAGTCACCAGTTCATCACAGGGCTGACGTATAGAGACATACGACCGTTCACACTCACATTCACACCTACAGCCAATTTAGAGTCACCAGTTAACCTGCATGTGTTTGGACTGTGGGAGGAAGCCGGAGAACCTGCAGAGAACCCATGCAAACTCCACACAGAACCCAACCCCGGCCGGGTATTGAACCCAGGGACCTCTTTTTTCCCATCGCCAATTTTTATTGTTCATTTTATGCATTATACAGACAAATACTTCAGCAAAAACAACAAGACAAAAACTCAACATAACCTGTCGCAACATATTGTTACATGAGACCCTGTGAAGCAAGAGGGATGTACCAGCCTTCAAGTCATGTTACTAATGTATATACATGTATGCACGCAGTAAAAGCTCATACACCTACATACATATACATGACTGTAATCATGGGATATGTAGTCACATTTTACAAGATACATGACATAGGGAAAAGTTTTGCAAGTGATGCTTGTTGGGATTAATACTATCAATTATCAATTATTCCACTCAGCATTGTTTGTTTAGGTATTTAGAGATAATGTCCCAATGGTCTGTCAGGCTCTTTTCAAAGTCTTTTAACAGACAAGCTGCCCTTTCCATATTCTGCAGGTCTGATGTTCCTTCAGCCAGGAGTCTCTAGATAAACAGGCTGGTTGGTGCTCCTCCAGTTTAGAGGAATCAGCCTTTTCATAGATAAACAATCCACAGTCCACAGAAGCGGAACAGTGGCTCCAGCATCAGTGTCTGACTTTAGACCCAAGAGGCATGAAATGGGACAAATTAAGAAATTAACATTAAAAAACTTAGACATTAGAGATATTACTTCCAACCATCTTGGATAATCTGACAGGTGTAATATATGCTCTATTTCAGATCTTACATTGTATCATCCCAAATCTCACACATTTGGAAGAGCTCAGCTGACCTCCAGATTGAACTCCACTCAGAGGCAGTTAATGAAACATTGAGGTCATGCTCCCAAGCTAACTGGACTGAAGAATATGCATTTGGGTCGGCTCTGCGCATTAGGCCATATATATTTGATACCACACCTTTTGATAAAGTTGCATTTTTAAGAAGCTGATCCCACTCCGCACATGCAGCAGGAACTGCTCCATCTTTACAAGACCAAACTGATTTTTAAGTTGTTGAAAAGTTATCATTTTATCACTAAAAACCTGTCCCACAGTTTCGATGCCGAGGCTCTGCCAGTTTTTATCTTTAAGAGTGCGCCCTCCAGCTGACAGGATGGGGTTGCACCAGATGGGACAGGACGGTAGAGAGAGGCCCTCAGTGCTGCATCTTCTGTGCAGCTGCTTCACAGTTGAGCAGGAAAATTTAATAATAGAATTGTTCAGCGATGGTGGAGGTTTTGGACAGTTCCACACTGATGCTAAGGATACGCTCATGTTTCTGGATGTCATGATTTCCTCTCGCCACTCCCAGCTGCCTTCCACAGAGTCAGATCTATAGGCCCAGGTCAATGGGCATTTTGCACTGTATGCAATATAATACTGAAACACATCAGGGACCCCTAGACCCCCCCTATATAATATAATATAGTATAATTAATTTTTTGTAGGTGATCCTGTTTTTTTATTATTCCGGAAGAAGCAATTAAAAAGGGATTTAATTTCTCTAAACCATTTTTTAAAAACCATTTTAATTTAAGCAGGATAGATGCTGTAATATGGGAAAGTCTGGGTAAAACATTCATTTTTAGTATTTCTGCTCTTCCCCATAGCGATAATGGCAGAGCTGGCCATCTTTCAATGTCATCCTTTATAGAGTGGAGGATTCTAGGACCATTCAGACTAAAGATTTTAGAAATAGGAGATATAATAGGAGATAATACTTCATTCCATTTGTTTTCCAGATAAAAGGTGGGTCGCTTAAATCCAATTTAAATGTGTGAGAGTTAAGGGGTATTGCCTCGCTTTCGTTCCAATCGATCTTATATCCTGAGAGACTGCCAAATAAATTAATTAAATCTAAAACTGCTGGTATAGAAGATGCTGGCTTGCTTAAAGTGAGCAAAATGTCATCCGCATACATGTTCAATTTAAAGGTGTATTCATAAAGATTCACACCATGGATATCGCCACTGGAGCAGATTGCACATGCCAATGGTTCCAGGGCAATGATCAAGAGTAGCGGACTAACCCGGCATCCCTGCCTAACTCCTCATTGAAGGGGGAAGGATTTCGAAACGTTCCGTTGGTTCTAACAGAGGAGAGTGGGGCACTGTAAAGAGCTTTTATCCAGATCATAAACTTAGGACCAAATCCAAATTTTTTAAAAGTCTAAAATAAATATAAATTATAAATTATATTGTAATTTAAATTATATACCAATAATTCTATCGGTCAAAAGCTTTCTCGGCATCTAATGATGCTGCAATGATGGAGATTTACTGAGACGAGCCTCTAGCATGATCTGAAAAGCTCTCCGCATATTATTTGAGGACAGACGGCCTGGAATGAAACCTACTTGGTCTAGATGCACGATAGATGAAACCATCTTGTCCAAACGGAGAGCCAGAATTTTTGCCATGATCTTGTAATCACAATTTAGTAAACTTAAAGGGCTGTAGTTACCCATCAAAGTGGGATCTTTGCCTGGTTTTGGGTGTAAAGCGACGTAGCCCTGCACATAGACGGTGGCATGGATTGGCTTTCCAAGATATATTATTAAATAACATCGTTAAGTATGGAGGCAGCTGTCCTTTAAAGCCAGGACCCTCTTGATGAGAGGTGACGGTGCTAACCACTGATCCACTGTGCTGCTATATACAACCGCCCGTTGTCATTTAAACACAGAAACTTCAGGCCGTCAGTGATTCACTGTAACAGTGTTTTTTTCTTCACAAAATAAAGTCTTGAATGAACGACCAATCAGAAGCAGGTGCTCCACAAATACCTCCAAAATAAAAGCCTGAGTTTTAATCTCAGTCTGAGAAGGATTAACACAAGCACACATACACTCAGGTTATCCATCACAGTGTTACCATGGTTACAGTGGTCCATTAGACATAGCTCCGCCCTATGTGACTTTCAACTTCCTGCCATTCTTCACACACTTCCTCCAGGAAGCAGGAAGCATCTGGGTCACCGTGACAACAATCATCTTTCACAATGTGTGTGAGAGATAGTTTCCAGTGTTTGTTTAAACACAATACTGCCCTGTGTGTGTGTGTGCGCGCGTGTGTGTGCGTGTGTGTGTTCAGAAGCAGGTTCTCTTCCTGTCAGATCAAACACATAACTAACTGAAAAACCTGTGAAACCACAGAAAGATAGAAGCTCCTGAACGACTGTGAGCGCCTCCTCACTGACATCTGCTCCCTCCTCCAAACATCAGGACCTCCCTCAGCACCTCTGGACTCCTTCACTACCTCAAAGACCCCCGCAACTCCTACAGTCAGTTTTGTAACGTGTAGTTTCATGTCTGCAAAAACTTGGCAACAGGAGAAAAAATCCTGCAGACACATTAAAAAAACAAGCTAAAATGAAATAATCCCATTAAAGCAATATTAAAAAACATCCAGCGTTCAAATGTACAATGTGATGTAAAAAATAGCAGAAGCAGATACGTCAATAAAATGTCTGTATTACAAAGGAGGTGAGAGAGGCTGTAATGACGAGAATGAAGGAAAGTTCGGTCTCTTTACAGAAGCTTCTTCGACGTGGAGTGACGGTTCTTCTCACCAAGCAAAAGCTTTGACAGCAGCAGACAGAGTGATGACGCTGCTGTTACATGATCAAACCTGGAAGAACATTCCAACATCCTCTTGCGCCTTCTCAAAAACCCTTGGAACCTTCTCAAGGACCACATGTAATTTTTAAGGACTCTTTGAATACGTTTAAGGAACCTCAGACTGACTGTTTGTGCCTCCTCGATGATCTCACATCCCCAGAGACCTCATCAAAACCTCCTCAAGGACCCAAATTGTTACATCTTTTAAATAATTTTTATTTGTGACTGTGATTTCTGATTTGAACTATGAAAATGTGCAAGACTTAAACTCTTCTCAAAATCCGTTTCCATTAAAGTTGATGTATAAAAAATGATTCATACAGAACTTGGTTCTAACTGGTTTCAATCACAACTCAGAGGTTTGTTTCCTGTCTCTGAGAGTGAGCAATGGTGTTTCTCTGGAGGAAACTAACTCGCCATATCAAGACACAACACATTTCCTGTCCTGGAGGAGGAGGGGACGGGATGGGATGGGACGGGGGGTGGCACAGGGGTGAGGCCAGCAGTCAGTCTGTCAGCAGAGCTACTGTGGAGGAGAAACCACAGAAACTGGAGGAGACAGGAATGGGAGGAAGACCTGAGAGAGAAGAAGGAGCTGAGGAATAAAACAAAACCACAGGAAAAAGAGGAAGAAGAGAGGAAAGTGGCAGAGACGGCGCATGGATGACGAGTCTCAGTGAGACAGAAGGTAAGAAGAGCAGCTCCGAACATAAACACGAAGAGAATTAAAGTGATAAAGATCCTTCAAACACACTGAGAGCAACAGGAAGACGCTTCCTCCTCTCCTTCCCCTGAGGATGCTTCCTCGCTCCCTGAAAAAATTGTTCATTAAACCTCAAAGTGACATTTCTTTTTACACTTTATTCACCTCAGAATTTTCTCTTTATGGTGCACTTGTCCCACATTTCATGCTGCTTCCTGTCTTTGAAAGCTTTGTTACACTTCTTGATTTTATTTTTCTCTTCTGCTGGAATGTTTCTTTAAAACTTTCCTCTATAAAATAGTTAGTTTACTTTTCTCTGTTTCCTTATAATTTGTGGAGATGAAGACCAAGCAAAGAAGGAGAAAAGGGGCGTCTGGTCGCTCAGTTGGTAGAGCAGGCGCCCCATAAACAGAGGCTGTGTCCTCGCTGCAGCCGCCACGGGTTCGATTCCCCCCGAGGCCCTTTGCTGCATGTCATTCCCTCTCTCTCTCCCCTGTTTCCTGTCCACTCTTCAGCTGTCCTATCTATGAAATAAAGGCACAAAAGCCCAAAGAATATCTTTTAAAAAAAAAGAAAAAAAAAAGAGGAGGAGAAATGAAGTGAAGTGAGAGGATCAGCTGTCACATTCAACAGGGAACATTTGTTCTCTATGATCTGTATCAACACACTGAACATGTTTAGTGGTCGTCTCGGACACAAAGTGTGTGAGTGACGCTCACGTTTGTCTGTGTTGAGTCTGTTCTTCATGTCGGAGCTTCATGTTTAAAAGCAGCAAACGGGCTCACAGAGGTCACACCGACCGTGAAGGATGCAGCAGTTTCAAGTCTTGTTGGTGTTTTCTTTTTAATTATTCAAGCTGAGTTGTTTTAATTTGTGTATTAGCCACATTTAAAGACCGCATTATTATCATAATTACCACTAATAACATTATTATTTACATTGTTCTTGTTACTGATGGTAGTGGTGGTATTGATACAGTTGCCAAAGTCGGAGCATGTCCGGGTTTCTGATGTGAGTTCAGTTTTTCTTCTGATCAGGAGCAGAGATAGATATCCAATCAATAATCTGATCAATGCCATCAGTCTGAGGAGGAGAAAAAAACTGAAATGTCGAGCTCAGTGTCGTCAACATATTGTGACATCAGAGAAGAGCTTTCAGGTGCTCTTACATCATTGAACAAACAAGTCCTGGATCACATCTTTAAACTTAATGAACTATCTCTCTTTTTTGTTTTGTTTTTTTGACAGACTGACGTCGTCGTCATCAGAGAAGATGGAGTCGTGGTTCTGCTCCTGCTGGATTTACCTTTGGATGGTTATCATCTTGTTCAAAAACATCTCAGTTGACCCGACGTCACTGCCACGCTACTCTGTCCACCACACCAAGCTCAGCTTCGACCGGGCCATGGAGGAGTGCTCTCCCGGCGTCCTCACTACCCTTGCTACTGAAAAGGAAGTTGCTAACATCCTTGCACTCATCTCCACCTCAGTTTCCCCTCGAACACAGAATGAATTCACCTTCTGGGTGGGCCTGAGGAAGGCGAAGAATGAGTGTGTGGTTCACACACGGCCGCTGAGAGGGTTTAAGTGGATGGTGGACGGTAGTGAAGAGACGCAGGTGAGCCGCTGGGCAGAGGAGCCTAAACAGACCTGCACGACGGTTCGCTGCGCAGCGTTGAAGGCAGAGCTGGAGGGGTCGACGGTGGCCAGGTGGGGTCTGATCTCTGTCAGCTGCAAGCATGTGTACCCGTTTATCTGTAAGCTGACAGACACTTTGACAGAGGGGACACTTAAACCACCTAAACCTATGACACCTGAACCTGCCACAGCAGAACCTGCCACAGCAGAACCACCTGAACCTGACCCAAAAACTACTACAAAAAAACCAGAACTAGCTACATCTGAACCTGAACTTCCAACCCGACCAGAAACTGACCTGAAACCTCAAGTTGAGTCTGAACTGCAGGGAACTGACCCTGATCGTGCCTCTGAACCAGCGCGGGGGTCAGACTCATGTCAGCACCCCCTCATCCCTGGTTCCCGCTTCCTCAGTCTGGACCCCGACAACAGTAGCAGGATCCGGGTCGAGTGCTGGTCCCCCATCCAGCTGGAACTCCACTGCTCAGGCCGTCCTGCTGTGTGGCGGCTGCTGGATGACTCCCCCGCTAACTTCAGCACCATCTGTCAGCTGTGTGAGAATGGCTTTCAGAAAGATGCTTCTGCAAACTGTGTGGACATTGATGAGTGCAGCGGTGGAGGCGCCCCCTGTAGGCACACCTGCCTAAACACCGAGGGCTCCTACAGGTGTGTCTGCTCCGATGAGAATGGGAAGCACCATGACGAGGGCTCACCAGTGTGCACTGATACGCCAATAAAAGATGACAACGGCTCGTTGTCAGGCATCCTTATCCCAGTGCTGGTTGCCGTGGCGGTGCTGGCGGTGCTGGTGCTGGTGGTCGCAGTGACAGTGAAGTGCTGCCTGATGAGGCGGTCGAAGAAACGCCATGAAGAAGCCAAAGAAGACAGCAATGAAGAGCAAAGAGGGCTGAAACTGCAAGGCGGAATGTAGCAGTATGAGTAACTGAGCTGTGATTGGTCGATGGCAGTGACATCATCTATTTTTTTTTTTTTCAGTTTTAAGTGTTTTTTCTATCTGTGAGTCCTAAATCAGATTTTTCTAAAGGAATAAACTCAAGTTTGTTTTCTGTGGCAGTTGCTGATAAATGTTATTACCGTAATCCTTGTATAATGAGCACATGAGTAAATAAATCACAGAGTTCATGAAGCACTGATGATCAGAAAGTAAAGTTCAGCACAGGTTGCAGAGCGCATCGGCCTGTGTGGAGTGTGTGTGTGACTGAAGGAGTTTCAGTGGGCGGGGCCTAACAGATGGGGACAGATGTTTGCTCAGGTGAGGTTCAGGTTGACAGGACATTCATGTCATAGCACCTAGTGTTATTATTTATTAACAAATCGACCTCGACCCTGAATCTGCTTCTTCTGTGCTGACACTGGAGGAGAAACTCACCTGGAGACAAGGGCCATTCTCTTACCTCATTGGCTCATTTTTCTGATTTACAGGAAATGAACTCCTGAATTCTGTTAAAGTCAGAAAATTTTGTGCATTAAACTTTTTACTTTTTGGATCAGTATGGACTTTGGTTGTTTTAAATAAAGTTTCACAGATTTGATTCTGAAATCAGTGTTTGGCTCATCAGTCTGATCGTTTAAACACTTCAGTTGGTTTCTTCACATCTCCAAGTGTCGTCAGTTTATCCGCTCAGACTAACGTCATATTTATCTTGTCTTACTGATATTATTTATCTCAGGAATAAAGATGTTAACATCATGTGTGCAGAGTTGTCCAGGGCCCGTATTCACAAAACATCTTAAGGCTAAAAGTAGCTCCTAACCTGCTAATTTAAGAGCAACTTTTAACAAAAATAGGTGTGTCAGTCATAATTTTAGGACTCCTAAATTTTTGGTCTAAGAGCATTTTACAAAACGTTTTAAAACCAGCTCATAAACCTGTGAAAAGTTACAAGTCCTCAGGAGGACTCCTCAGTAGCTCAGAACAAATCACACAAGACCCTAAGATGGCTGCTGCCGGCAGTCTGCCTCATAATTGGGTCGACATTTTAGAAAGACTTAATGATACTGAGCTTTTAAATTGTCACTGGGTGAATGCTCCCCTCCAGCCCCGTTGTGCTCATGTCCGAATGCTCGAGGACACAGTGAGGCTTTGGGTGATAGAGCTGATGGTGGGGGTCCTCCTCCTCATAAATGCAGTGAATATTTCCCATTAGAGATTACATGTTAATATAATCTATGATTTCATGCTTTGCAAGGGTCATTCATGTATACATTTATGTTCATTTTGCTGATTGAATTATGGAGAACAAACACTGGGGGTCTAGTGAAATTGAAAAGAATCGGCCTAATGGTGTTTTGGTGGCATTTGTTTGACACTTGAATTCAGCGATCTTGGCCTTTGACTGAGTCTGTAGAGAGTACCAGCATTTTTCACACTCTTCTTCATTTCTTTAAAGAAGTGGGAAGATGGCATTCAGTGTTTCCCCATGCTTCTTTTTTGCCTTTTGCAGTTACTCCGGCTCAAGATTTTCTTTTGACAATATTTGTCTTTTTATACACAAGTTGGGCGAGAGTAAAAGTTGTTCCTGTGTCCAGTTTGATTTTGTTTTTCTTGTATTCTTACTGTCAGCCACGGTTACAGCAGTCTGAACACTGAGGCTTCTCATATGAACAAATGCTAATTATCAACGAGCTGCATGCAGGCTGACAATCAGCTGCACACTTGGCGAGTCAGTAACTCAGCTCAGCTTTATTCATACAAACATGCAGCCCAAAGTGGCTGAAACAACACGAGGAAAACAAAAGAATTACAAAATACAAAGAATAAAAGCAAAATTCACAGACATATTATTAAGTCCACTTGGCCTCCATTCAGCTGACCTGGACAGGTAGCATATTTACACACACAAAGGAAAGTTTTCATACACTTTATGGCCAAAAGTATGTAGACAGTATCAACAATACTTAAGTAGGTTTCACAATACACACACTCACACACGCACACACACAGGCAGATGTTGCATGTTGTCTGCATCACGTGTTGCTCTGTTTTTCCTCCACTGGCAGTTTCTCCTCCTTGAGGAGTTTCTCCGTCTCTGGGAGTTTTTCCTTCTTTAAGTGTTTTTCCTCCTCTGGTAGCTTTGAAAAACCTTTTGCTCAAGTATTTGAAACCTGTTATTCTCAGGTGTTTGTGTTTTTACATGCAGTGTTGAAGTGGAGCTCTGAGGCTGCAGGGACAGCAGCCTCCGCTCTGCAGGGGGTCAGGTGCCCCCGCACGCTCAGTCTGAACTCTGTCCAGGTGTTCTTCATCACTCACCTTCCTCCAGTGATCTGCTGTGGTGATGACTTGCAGCCACATGACATCACATCTGACTGTGTGCTTTTGTTCGTGTTCTCCTATAGGAGATGTTATTTTGTTTTAAATGTTCTGTCATGTGATTGGCTCTGATTGTTGACGTGTTTTGGTCCTGAGGTAACTGAACAGGTTTATGGACTCAGACTCAGGATCAGCTGGGTGGGGGGGCTCCTCAGGCTCCGTCATGAGTGAGAGGGGTCCGAAGTTTCATCGCTCTTTTTCATCTCTTTAATATTTTTAGCTCTTTCTCTCTCTCTCCCTCTCAATTTTGTAGCTCAGTGAGCTTTACTGGCATGAATGTTTGTTGGACAATAGTGCCAAAGTGTCAAAGAAAAAGAAAAAACATGTACAACTAATAATTAAATACAATAAATAAATAAATACAAAATAACAGGAAAATGGCAGAAAATACATTTTTGTGTGTAAGTGTGTGTGTGTTTGTGTGTCTGCGTGTGTTTGATTGTTTGTTCACACCTGTGTGT
>JAPQLA010000007.1:166404-176980 GCA_029822935.1 Naso vlamingii | reverse complement strand
TATATATATATATATATATATATATATATATATATATATATATATATATATATATATGTAATCTATCATCATATAAAATGTGAAATTAAATTTTGTATTTCAAATGATTTACCTATTTCCTCCAGATGTTCACCTTTATTCAGAAAATCAGGTTATTTCCTGTGGTTTGTAAAAAGAGGGGAGGATTTATTCCACTTCCTCCACATTCACATCAGTTTGATCCAAATCTGTTTAAACCTGTTAAACGTCTCAGTTTATTCCACAGCAAAATTACAAAGTTTTTACATTTAAAATCTGGATTCTTTCGTGTTTCATTCTCGTTCATTTTCTCCTGAAAATTCATCAACAAGGAGACTCCCTTTATTTGCTGGAATCACATTTGTGCTGGGGTGTGTGTGTGTGTGTGTGTGTGTGTGTGTGTGTGTGTGTGTGTGTGTGTGTGTGTGTGTGGAGGAGGAGGTGAGACCTGGAGGGTTGGACCTGCAGGAGGAGGAGGATCACTTCAGTCCGCAGGTCACCATCACCTCCTCCTCCTCTTCCTCACTAACACTCTGCCTCTCTCCGGTCCTCCTGGCTCGGCTCGGCCCGGCTCGGCACGCTTTCACCGAGACCAAGACACTCACAGACCGGGGACAGGACCAGAGGGACGGGACAGGACCGGGACCTGCAGGATCCGTGTTCCGGCTGCAGGCTCCCGTCATGCTGGGCACGGTGAAGATGGAAGGGCACGAGGCTCCGGACTGGAGCGGATACTACAGCGAGGAGGTCGGTCACACTCTGCCCGCCTTACCGTCACTGTGAGGGCCTGGACCCGGGCAGAGCAGTCCGGGTCAGGTCCTGATGAGTCCAAATTTAAACGGAAAATTCAAGTAAAATCAGAAAAAGTGAGGATGTGTTTCCGAGCGGAAGCCGCAGAGAGCCGCACTTCATTTTTATTTCAGGGCGCAATTCTGTTTATTAAGAGTTTATTAACGAATGAAAGTCCCGTTCAGAACCGGAAACCTTCTCAAAACAACAAGCTGAAGGTCACAGAGAAATGCTAAAGAATGAGATAAAACCGGAGGAAACGGACTTTCTGAAGTCTGAAGAGAAACTGACGGTTTGTTTTGAATAAACCGAAAAAAAAGAAAAGAAAAAAAAAGAAAATTCATTATTGAATCATTTTAATCGAGTCTGAGTTCAAGAAGCCGAAGTTCGGCACAAGATGGAGGAATCTGTAAATTTTTATTAAATATCTTTAATTTGTTTCAAAAATAACAATTCATGCAACAGTTTTGTTCTGTCGGACTGAATCCGTTTTTCATGTGGAGTTCACATGAGAGCGACAGGAAGCTCGTTGGAACATTCGCAGCTTTTTATCACAAAATCTTCAAAACCAACAGCGACGGAAAAAAAACACTCAATGAAAATCCGGTTCAGGTTTGAAATCAAATGAAACGCATGATGAATGTTTCAGGAGCGTAAAACTGTCTCTTTTTTGAGCGGGAGTCTTGTTTAAAGGACTCCATCATTTTATAGTTTGATAGATTGATTATTGATTAGGTGTTTTACGTTAGCTGCGCTGTTTGTGTCATAACATTATTGACAAAAATCAGCTGATAATCAGCGTGAAGTCCGAGTTCGGCTTTAACCGTGAGTCCGATGAGGAGCTGTCTTCATTTGAATGATGAAGATTGTCTTTATTTCCTCACAGGTTCGTTTATCACTTCCTTTTGCCCTCCAAAGACAGAATGTTTTCCTGTTGATATGACTCATTTGACCCGCAGGCTGTTGGTTTTAAAAAGGAGGCTTTATTAAATGAATTGTTTAACTGATCTGCTGTTAACATATCACTGGGGAGGATGTAAATGTTTTAATGTAGAATTATTAATTAAGGTCGGCGGAGAAAAAAAACAGCCCGCAGGTCGCGCGGATCACACAAAAACCGACTTTAAAATTTTGATTTGTTGTTCAGATTAATTTAGTTTTGTGAAGAAAAGTGAATTATAGAAAATTAAAAATGTGTTTATCCTCAACATTAATAATATTCTTCTAAGAAGTTTCTGAACGTTTAGAAAGTCAGAATGATTGATCCACGTGTCGGTGTCAGTGAGTCTGAGCCCGCAGAACAAATTCAGTCAATTCGGGTTAAAGACAAACAAACAAACAAACAAACAAACAAATCCTACGATGCCGAACTCTGCGGAGAGCGATCGGAACATTGATCACTGATCAGTGATCAGTGGAAACTGCTCGAAGCCGGAGGATGGGACCGTGAAAATGTGACAGTAAAATGATCAATAATTGTGATTAATGAACTGAGTGTCTCAGCACAAATAAAGATTTTTTTTTTAAACAAAAACAACAAAACAAACAAACAAACAAAAAAAACCCGTCACGTCTGTTCATTTTTCTTTCTGGTCACTTTTCTTCTTTCAAAAAAAACGTCCAAAATAAATCATCGTATATTCAGTCACACATGCTTCATTTATACATTTTCCAACATAAAATTTTAGATTTTTAAAAAAACAGATTTGGTCAGATCAGATTCTTTCACGGCCGCGCAGCCCGGCGCGTGTTGCATTTATGAACAACAGCAGAGCGACGCCACGCTTATATTTGTTCCTACACATTTTATTTTTACAGAGTTTCTGTCACACGGACATCGTGTTATAGTTGTTACATGTGGAGTTTAAGTGGATCTCTATTTATATTAGGTGACTAAAAAACGAACAAACAGCTTTAAATTATCAAACGCTCATTCATATTTTAAAAAATCATTCTGAACTTTTTTTCCAGGGGTAATTAAGGATTAACTGAGAATATATTAAAGATTAATTAAGGAGTTAATCCCTTCATAACATCTATAGATAGAGTCGACGTCGTGTCGCCTTCAAATCTGCCTAATTTGTCAACGACATTGCTTTTCAAATTAAAAGGTTTGTCTTTCCAAATTAATGGACACATTAAAGGATCTCAGGATAAATGTAACGTGATGAATGTCAGCTGATCATAAATATTGATCTGATAGTTTGTTGTGATGGAAAATCAGAGAGTGATCTGATCGATCTGTCAGAAATTTATTGATAAATAAACTATACATTGATCAGAGTGATTACTCATTGTTGGCTGTGTTGGTGCTATTAGTCTGGACCAGTCTGGACCAGATCAGAGAGCAGTTTGAGGCCGAGGTCAGAGATCAAACTAGTGTGACTGGACTCAATCTGGTTTTAATCAGCACATGCAGTCTATCTGGTTCTGATCTGCTCTGACTGGTTCACGTCTCTGATCTGGTCTTAGTGGTTCCAGTCTAACTGGTAGTACATTAGCTGGTTTTGGTTCAATTGGGTCTGCTTTGTTTTTAATATGAACTGTAATTTTGTCTTGTTCAACTGTGCCACAACCTAACACCAGGTATAACTGGCATAGGTCCAACGACTCCATGTAGTTCCTCTCTACCTGAACTTATCTAGTCTCAGTGTCTCTGTCCTGATCCATCACAGTCTAAACTGGCTTTGACTGGTTCAATCTGATCTAATTGTTCTGGTCTAACTTGCTTTGGTCTTGCTCAGCTCTGTTGGACCTGGCAAAAACTGGTTCTGATCTGGCCTAACAGATTCTGGTCCTTGTCCAAAGGGTTCTACATTGGTTTAACTGGTTCTTGGCGCTCCTCAGGTCTGCTCTGTGATGGCAGGCAGTGGGATGTGTTCTGATCTTACTGGTTCTGGAACAAGCTGGTCTAACAGTCTCTGATCTCTCTGCAGATGTACTCTCCAATGGCAGGCAGTGGGATGGGTTCTGGTCTCGGGATGGGCTCCATGTCCGGCTACATGTCCAGCAGTGGGACCACGTCGGGCTCCTTCAACATGTCGTACAGTGGAACTGGTCTAAGTCCTGCTCCGGTGGGAGGGATGAGTGGATCGGCTCAAGCGGCCATGTCAGGCCTTGGCGGGGCCGTAGCCTCAATGGGTGGGGCTCTGAGCCCGTCCAGTATGACCTCTGTGTCAGCCCAGCAGGCCTCAATGGGTTTAAACCCATATGGGGGCATGAGCCCAACCATGAGCCCTGGCATGACCTACGGCAGCGGCGGGCTGAACCGCAGCCGTGAAAACAAGGCATTCAGACGGAGTTACCCACACGCCAAACCCCCATACTCCTACATCTCACTCATCACCATGGCGATTCAACAAGCACCAAGCAAGATGCTGACACTGAGCGAGATCTATCAGTGGATCATGGACCTGTTCCCATACTACCGGCAGAACCAACAGCGCTGGCAGAACTCCATCCGGCATTCACTGTCCTTCAACGACTGCTTCGTCAAGGTGTCACGTTCACCAGACAAACCCGGTAAGGGCTCATACTGGACCCTGCACCCGGACTCTGGAAACATGTTTGAGAATGGCTGCTACCTGCGCCGTCAGAAGAGGTTCAAATGTGAGAAGAAGATGTCACCAAAAGCTGACAGCAGGAAGGAGCAGGGGGGAGGGGGTGGAGGAGCATCTCCTTCTGGAGACTCCATCAAACCTCCAGGACTCCTGGACTCCTCTTCTCTGCCCTCCTCCAGCCAGGTGGCTTCACCCCCAGGTCTGGACCTGCGGGGAGGCGTCGGTGGGGCAACAGACCTGAAGGTATCCGGCTCCCAGCTTCTGTCCTCCCTGTCATTACCCCCCCACTCCATGGCGCATGAGTCCCAGCTGCACCTCAAAGGAGATCCCCACTACTCCTTCAACCACCCATTCTCCATCAATAATTTAATGTCTTCTTCAGAGCAGCAACACAAACTTGACCTGAAGGCCTACGAGGCACTGCAGTATTCCTCCTACAGTGCTGGGGGAGCATCTGGCCTCGGGGGGAGGACCATGGAGCCCCTGGAGGCCTCCTACTACCAGGGAGTGTACCCCAGACCACTCCTCAACACTTCATAGTACCCATTGCACCTCCTGTTTGGACTGTTACTCTCTGCATGCAGCTGTCCTGGACTTCCTGTCTGACTATGATGATGTTGACCTGGATCGACTGTGCTGCTGCTGCTCTGCTGGTTTCTGCAGCAGCTGGACTGAACTCCTGCACTGTGACCAAACCAGGACACAAAGAGACATGCTAACGTTTGGCTGTATAAACTGATTCCAGGTCTGTGTTCTCCTTTTACACGCAGAGTCACACACAACCAAAGTTCACATTTTTAAAGTTCACAAAGCTTTCAGTCAGAATGTGAAGTCCAGGAGTTACATCCTCCTGTGGTCATAACTCACATCCAGTACTGTTCAGGTTTTCACCCAACCGCAGTTAGAATCATGATGATGAGCAAACAAAGATTTGGTCTCAGTGTTTGCTGTGTGAGATACAGGAATGACTTCCTCCAGGCTTATAAGCAATGAACTGCACAGAAACACAGAAAACTTTCAACAGATGTGACAAGCATAAAACTGCTGATGTCCTGGTTTGTCGGTAACGTTCCCACCGCTTCAGGTCCTCTAACACAGAGGTTCCCGGCCTGCAGGTGTCTGACCTGCTCCGTGACGAGGTGGCGCACATCAACAGAAAAGGTTCTAAAGAAAAACACTTTACCGAAAATGGAAGAATTCCTGTCCTTTTTAGTTTGACAGGAATGTCTCACTTTTTATCATCTGAGTCAGTTTCCAACAGTCCATCAAACAAACTCCGACTACCATCATGCGTTGCACATTTAACTGTCATACACTTTCTGACCTCCTTCGTTTCTGTTCACTCAGAGTAAGGTCGGCAACTGAACTTTTTCAAAGTCAAACAAGCCACTTTAAGGATTTAAAAATAGCCTATTCCTGAGAGAAGAATTCTTAATTTAAACTTTGACTCTTTAGATGAAGTCCACTCACATACCCAGGATGGGAACCGCTCAAGTAGAGTTGGAACAAGTTTCTGACTGTTTTCTGTGTGAGGTTCAGTTTGTTGCTGTGAGGATTTAAAGAACAAAGGTCAGCTGGTGATGATGCTGACATGGCTGTCATGGTGACACTGACAGATTTATTATTGCCATTCCTGTATTTGGATCAGAAATATGAGGAAGGTTTCTTTCTCCCACGACCTCGTCTGCCGCTCTGCTGACCTCCAGAGGGGTCGCGACCCTCAGAGTGAGAAACCCCCACTCTGATCAAAAGGCTTTTTATTTAAAGGGTCGGTTCACACAAATTACTCACACACAGATTATCCTGCCTCTCTGTTTGCTGTCGTCTGTATCTGTGCAGATTTTATCGCTTCACTGCATCTATGAGGGTGAATTACTGAATATTAGCTAATTAATTTAAGTTTTAAAAAAACTTTAATTCGGACAAATAAAAAATTTTTCATCAGTACAAATGATTTATGAGAACAGCCCATCGTGTTGTGATGATTTAAAGAAACCTTTAAAATATGCCGACATTCATGTGCTCCTCTTTAGATTATTTCAGAAACTTTTCTTCCTGTTTTTAATTTCTGGATAATTTTATGTTTCTAAAAATTGTTGAAATGAAAAAACAACAACAACAACAAACAAACAAAAAAAAACATGAGGCAGAAAGGTTCTTTTCATCTTGTGTCTGTTTGCAGGAAAGCTGCTCATTTAAAAACAAACACAGCGATGACGTGTTCAAGTCAGCATCTTAACCAGGGATCACTCATTGTTTTCCTGCACTTTCAGTCACAAGTCATGGTCTTCTTCAGTGGTTAAATTAAGTACTCAAGGTCAGACTTGCACCAGTCAGTGATTATTTGTGTTTGTTTCTACCTGAACAAGTCAAATCACAGATACTGACATTTTTACCAAATCATGATTTCTGTTGTTTCAAAGGGAGCTCATGCACGTTCAGGCTGATGGCTGCTGAAGTACAAATACACAAATAACTTTAAAACTCAGGGCGCAAAGGTGGCGCAGTAATCTTCCAGGAGTGACAAAAAAAAAACTACACTGATTTAATAAGATCAGGTCTCTATGGAAACAAGGATGCAGCATGTCTCACTGATCAAACTGATTGATCAGAATTTCTTGTGATTGGTTTGAAAGGAGGCACCACTGAGGCCTTCACAGGATCTTTGTTCGGCGACTCTCACTCTGTGTGTAAAAGGAGAAACTTCCCGTCTGTTCTGACTGTTGATACGTCTGATGATGAAATCACTCTGTGTATTTAAATTCTTCTGTCCATCACTGATTATTGATTATTGATTACTATTACCATGTGCATGAATGAAGTGGGAGGCCTTCTTCTTCTTCTTCTTCTTCTCTTTTGTGGAAAAAAGTGGCTGTTCGATGGAACACTGACCTTCTGCTCTTCCTCTTCATCATCCTCCACCAAGTCTGCAGGAGGCAGAAGGCAGTATAGAAGGAAAGGAGGAGTGAAGGAAGGAGGAATTAAACATCTGCTCTCTGGCCCCGCCCCCTCGCTGTGTGTTTGTTTTGTGTGTTTTCGACTCTGCTGCATGTTCTTCTTCATGTTCTTAACTTATTGTCATTTTCAAATAAAACATGGAAACGTTTGATGATTCGTTGTTAATTAAATTGTTGGTAATTATTGGTAGTGATCATAACTCCCCGTTTGTGGGCCGGAAGGTCAGTTTATGATAATTAGTGTTTATAAATGATGCCACTCTTTATAGACGCTCACTGACGAGTGATTAATCAATAGCCGATCATTGGATTTGTTGTGAAACAATAATAATAAAGTTGTTAAAAAAAAACAAACAAAAAACACAAAGTGTACCTCCAACAGAAAAAGTTTTCATTAGAAGAAGAAAACACGTAACTCATTAGTTCATTGCCTCATGTATGTGGAGATACGTGGTTTTCACGGGACATCACGTAATGAAGAGCCACAGGAAGTGACACCTCACACGCTGAGAGGTGACCCACAATCCATCAGTAATGAAGTTTTAATGACTGATTGTTTTGGTCTGTTTGTTTGTTTGTTGTTGTTGTGTTTTCAGAAACTTAAGACAACACGAACATCAACACAAACTTTCTATTTCTGAAATGAACAAAAACAATGAATTCATTCGGAATAAATTATTGATTTCTATGAGGCCCAGACGAAGTCTCACAGGTGCGCGCGCTGATTCCTTTCGACCTGCATCACCGGAAATAAACAAATCTGATCAGAGAGACTTCCTCCTTGTTTTAATGACATTAAGTCACAAATTTAACATCGGATCAAAAGTGTACGCGTTCCACCTCCAGTCTCAAAATATGTGCCCCACAGGTTAAAACAAATGAAATAAATAAATTATTTATCTATGAAATTTGATTCCAGCATTTGTGTTACCGCGTGTCACATCTTGGCTCATTTCTCTGGGCTGTAATCAGAATAATCCCGCCGTTTCTCCGGAAACACTCAGGAAAACGGCGCGTTTCTTTGTCATTTCGGGTTGTTTGTGTTTTGATAAATTCGGCCTAGAAAGAAAAACATTCCGTCGGCTCATATTTTTGTTGTCGTCCTTTTGATTGTTTATGGTTAAATTAGCCTGTTTGTTCTGTCATGTTTTAATTGTTACGTTAATTAGTTTTTTCCTCGATCTGCTCTTATTGACGTCTGCGGTTTTTATTCGTTGTGTTCTTTTTGTTTTCCGTCTTTTCCTGCTTCCTCTGTATTTCCTCTTTTTTTTTTTTTTTACCTTTGTTTGTTTGTTTGTTCGGTTGTTTTCTGAACATTTTGTTTTGCTTTCGTTTTCTCCCTGATGTTTGTTCTCCTCTCCGTGTGTCTCGGAGCTCGGACTCGGCTTCGGCCGGCAGTTGTCGGCTCTCTCTCGGCTCTGCTGGTGAACAAGCCGAACATGGTGAACCTCCTGCGGCCTCAAAGCGCCTCAAAGCGCCGCCGCTGTCGCCGGATTTCGTGTCTCTTTGTGGGCTGTAACCTCCGCTGCCGCTCCGTGAACCTGAACACATCCCGACAGATTTCACTTTGATCTGAAGCTTTTTCACACATTTTGGCCGCAGAGCCGTGAAATGTCTCTAATGATCCTGTAATTATCCGCCAATTATCCGCCGACATGATCCCCGAAGCGGCGACACGAAGACAGGAGCCGACAGGAGCCGAGCGGCTGCACGTTTCCCGGGTTTATTTGGAATTATATCAGGCCTCTGATATAAAAACAGAGATACTTTAGGACACCGTCATCATAGAACACGCTTCAAAAATAAAATAAGCGAAAAAAAAAGCCAAGAAGGTTCACTGAAGCTTCTTTCCGAGCATAAAGATGAAATGTTCCAGGTGATTCACTGCCAAAAACATTTTTGTTATTTTGTTTAAAAGAAAATAAAACTGAACATTTTGCTTATTTTCTGTCATTTATTTTGGTTTTACTTGGAGGTTTCTATAGGCTAACAAACATAAACGTTCCATTAAAAAAACCACATTTTCCAGAGAGTGCAGAAACTTGTAAAAGGCGTTAATAAAAAATAATAACAATGATAACAGAAACTGAAAATGTCATTATTGGTTCGGGTTGCTCTTTTTGCCCCCCCCAGCCCAAATGTAAAAGAAGTTAAATTCAAAAACAAGCAGCTCGGTGATAGTTCACTTTCATTACGTGACGGTCGTTCCTGCTGAATTTCATTTGTTTTCAGGAGCTTTGTTTCCTTGTGAGACATTAATTAATTTATCAATAATTAATTAAAGCACAGATTAAACTAATCACTATTTAATCAGGAGGGGATGATCAGACTAATTAGATTAAATAAGTTTGTTTGTCAATAAAACATTTTTTGTCCAAAAAGATAACCTGACCGATTATCGAATGAGAAACGGAACATTAGAAACAGAACAAAAGGATTTTTATTTCAGTGACATTTGACAGCAATAAATAACGCGCTGCCGCCGACAGCGTCGCGTGTGTCACATGACATTTGATTTGTCTGTGGATCAGCTGCCGTTTGACGCTGACCTGCATGATTTAACTAAACACAGAGAAGCTTTTATTGTGAAGGACTCGCAGCTGTCGGGCTTTTTTATCATCGGAAAGAAATAAAAACAAAAAATGATTTTCAGATTGTTCATAACAAGAAACTTTTTCTTTCAGAATTGAAATATATTTTCAATTTATGTCACGTTGAACATGTCTGCAGTAAAAATGTATGTAGGCCTGTAACATCTCCCCTCAAACACACACACACACACACACACACACACACACACACACACACACACACACACACACACACACACCCTCTCACCTGGTAATGCAGATTGTCGCTTGAAAAAAAAATATATAAAAAAATAAAAAAATAAAAATTCCTGTCAAGGAACATCTTGTGTGTCACTCTCGCATGAACAAAATAATAGGCCTATATGCAAATAAATACTGTGGAAACAAAATTCACATAAATAAATAAATAAATAAATACAAAATGCTGAAATCTTTTGCAATCAAATAAATTAGCTGCACAAAATTTAATTATTAGGCCTGAAAGAACGGGAGAGAAAAACTGAGTAATAAGAAACCAACAAAATAACAACTTGTGCAAAAACAAGAACAAGAGCAACAACAACAACAACAACTAATAATAATAGTAATAATAATAATAATAATAATAATAATAATAATAGTAATAATAGGCAAATCAAAAAAGGTGTGGTGTAAGACAAAG
>JAPQLA010000007.1:148491-155932 GCA_029822935.1 Naso vlamingii | reverse complement strand
CAGACTTGGATGCTATGGTTAAAAATGGGGTTTTGAAGCCTGTGACAACCAGTGAGTGGGCCACGCCCATTGTTCTGTGGCCAAAAAAGAACGGTGGAATCTGGATCTGTGGAGACTTCAAGGTAACCCTGAACCCTGTCCTAGTAGCAGAACAGTATCCACTTCCTCCGATCGACGACTTATTTGCTGGAGTGAGTGGAGGACAAAAATTCAGCAAAGTAGATCTCAGTCAGGCTTACCTGCAGATGCATGTAGAGGAGCAGTCATGTGAAATGTTGATGATCAATACACATAAAGGACTTTTTAGATACTGCAGACTACCTTTTGGCATTACCTCGGTCTCAGCTCTGTTTCAGCGGGCTATGGATCAGATCCTCAGGAGTGCAGTACTTTCTTGATGATATCCTGCTTACTGGAGCAAACGACAAAGAGCACCTGTGTAAACTGGATGCTACTCTTCAAAGATTGGGAGAATACAGGCTGAGAGTTCGCAAGGACAAATGTGACTTCTTTTGGCCACCTGTGGAATATCTTGGACATGTGATCGATGCTAAAGGCCTTCATACTTCACCTTTGAAATTCACAGCTATTGTGGATGCGCGTCCACCTCAGAATGTCAGCCAACTGCGATCCTTCCCAGGATTATTGGACTATTGCGGATGTTTCATTCCTAACCTAGCATCACTGCTACAGCCACTGCATGAGCTGTTACGTCAAGGCAAGACATCGAAATGGACAGCCAGCTGTCAGGAGACTTTCCAAAAAGCTCACGATGTGCTGACTGCGTCAGAGGTTCTGACTCATTTCAACCCAACATTTCTGCTTCAGCTTGCTTGTGACGTGTCTCCATATGGAGTGGCAGCAGTTATTTCTCATGTACACCAAATGGTGAAAAAAGTTTTGCATCAAGGACACAGAACAAAGCAGAGACTGAATATGCTCAGCTGGAAAGAGAGGCATTCCGCATTGTTCTCGGAGTAAGAAAATTTCATCAGCACTTGTATGGGAGGAAGTTTACACTCCTAACTGACCACTCACAACCATCCTGGGACCACACACTGGGATACCATCTCTCGGTGCACCAAGACTGCAGAGATGGGCTTTGTTATTATTTGCTCATTCATATGACATTAAATATGGTAAATAAGACTTCCATTGCAACACAGATGGTTTATCCAGACTGCCACTTCCTCTCACTAAGCCTGAATCAAACACTGTGGACATATTCTGCTTCAGAGAGGTGGAGAAAGCACCTGTTTCAGCTGTGCAAGTCAGAAAGGAGACTCATAATAATCCAGAATTGTCAGAAGTCATGGACATTATTGTCAAGGGTCGACCTGCTCGGGACAGTGTGCGTTTGAAGCCCTACCTTGGGAGGAAGTTGGAGCTTTCTGTCCAGTCAGCGTGTTTGCTGTGGTGAAGGCAGTGATCATTCTGCTGCCACTTCTTGCAAAAAATGTTGCAGCAGCTACATTCAGGACATAATGGAATAGTAAGGATGAAGGAGATGGCGAGAAGCTACTTTTTGGTGGCCAGGAATAAACAAACAAATGGAAGAGATAGCTTCAACTTGTTCATCTAGTCACAAAACCAGAAACAAAACTCTGCCATCAGCTCCTCTTCATCCGTGGGAATTTCCACAAGAGCCATGGCATCATGTGCACATTGATTTTGCAGGACCATTGGAGGACACAATGTCTTTGGTTGCTGCTGATGCACACAGTAAATGGTCTAAAGTTGCTATAATGAGATCGACTACCACGGAAAAGACAATCGAAAAGCAGGAGAAATGTTCAGTCGTTTTGGATCTCCTTCACAACTGGTTTCTGACAATGGACCCTGACTGCTTTTGCAGGAAATGTCTGCATTTCTACAGGCTAATGGAGTGCAACTCAACACTTCAGGGCCCTACCGTTCTGTCACTAACGGCCTCGCTGAAAGGTTTGTTCAAACTCTTAAACAATAAAAACATTAAAAGCATCACAAGGACAAGGGACGCTACATCAAAGACTGCACAACTTTCTGTTGAACTACCGAAACACTCCACACGCCCCCACAACATTATCTCCTGCTAGCCTAATGCTAAAGAGTGACCTGCGTACTACGTTTGACCTGCTGAAGTCCACAGCAGTGACAGGTGAACAGGAAAAACAGATACAACACACGTCATGTCTGGTGGCACGTGAGGAGTGTTTGAATGTTGAGGACGCCAAAGCTCCTAAGATATTACGGTTAAAAAGTAAGTTTTACTGAGCAAATCTTTTTGAACGAACTGTTTCCTGTATTTCTTTGGACATTAAAGAGGCTGAATTGGAATTTGGGTGATTCTTTAGTTTTGATGTCCCCGAGAAAGAGTAGAAATAAAATTCAGACGCCAAACTCCTCACCACCTGTTTCACCTGGCTCACCTGTGGGAGACGAAATGGAGAAGGAAGGGATAGAGCTATGGTCTGCTCTATTATGCAAGAGGAACTGAAAGAAACATTGGATAAACTGCAACTGCAGCTGGACGCCTAAAAACTGAAGTAAAGCAGTGTAAAGACAAGGTGATTGGTGTGGAACAGTCGCTGTCCGGAGTGCTTGACCAGGTGAGTGAGCTGGAGAAGGTGTGTGGGGCACTACAGAAAGAATGCAGTGTGCTGAGGAGAGAAAACAAAGAACTGAGAGAGAAAACGGAGAGCTACAGCCGAAGATTTAACATAAGAGTCTACGGCCTCAACAAAGATGTGGAAAAGGATAATCCAACAGCATACACGTCTGCGCTCCTGAAAGAAGTTTTTCAGGGGAATAAATGGCTCCCGTGCCAACCCGATGTGGAGATTGCGCACAGAGTTGGCCCGTCTACCGGCAAAGAATCTGGTCCTAGGCCAATGATCATGAGATTACAGAGGTATCAAGCCAAGGAGGCTACCATACAAATTGCAAAGACTGAGAAAGTGTTGGAGTACAAAGATATGAAACTGAAAATATTCCCCGATCTGACGACGGAAACAGCTACGAGGAGAGCACAGTTCAACGATCTCAGAGGCAAACTATTCCAGGCAGGTATAAAAAATGGCCCGATCCATCCTGCTACGCTCATCCTAACCTTTAAGATTGAGAAAAAACTTTTTCAGGATATTAAAAAAGCAGAGGATTTCTACAATAAAGAAATTAAACTGTCACTTAAAGCCAGTGAAATGTGCGTGAGTGACTGAGTGAAAATGAAGCGCGTCTGAATGACTAAATTGTCTCAATGAGATGAAAATGAATATGACAGCGCTGTGAACAGTGATTTATCCTCTCCGAATTACGTTGTGCAATATTTTGAACTGAACTGAATCACTGAACTACAGTAGTAGGCTGTGAATGGAAATCTATGATTGAGGGGGAAGGGAAAAGAAAGAAAGAAAAAAAGCCTAATGCAAATATAGTGCCTGTTTTATTTTTATTGAATTGCCTATGTGGATTAAATGAAAACTAGTGCAAGCCTGTTTCTTCGTTTATCTGAACAGAGCATTAGATTTTCTCATTGAAAGGGCTATTATAGTAGACTTAAGGTATATACATATTATTTCAATAAGTTTTTCTAAATGAACGGCACATTGATTTTGAAATAGGTAGAATAGGCTAAGCCCTTAAAACATATTATTTTGCCTTGTCTATTTTGGTACGAAGTTTTTGTATTATAGTCTCTCTCTTTTTTTTTTTTTTGCATTATGATATCAGGAACTTTTCAGTGTACAGAAAGTAATTAGATTATAACCAAGATTAATTAAGAGAGGTTTATAATGGAGTTTTGGCTTACTTACTGAGCATTCTTATCATGACAGCTATTACGGCAATACAGCAAATTATGTGTAAATTTATGTTAATGTGTGTTTGTATATGTAACAATTAAGTGTAATTTACGTTGCTCTGAATTTGAGTTCTTCATAATGAGACTACAAGTAAAGCAGATTTTATTTTATGTCACATAAATTACCAAAGAAAGGCCTTAGAATGGCCCACATAAATATATGTAGTATCAGGAACAAACTAACTGAAGTGGAAGATATATTATTATCTAATAATTTTCATATACTGGCAGTGTCAGAGACTCATTTGGATTCTACTTTCGAGGATACATCTTTGATGATACATGGATTTAATATTTTTAGGAAAGATAGAAATGCTAATGGAGGAGGGACAGCGTGTTAAGTTCAGCGTCACTTACCTGTCAAAATCGGGCATGATTTAATGTCACCCGACATTGAAGTTCTTTGGCTACAGGTTTATTTGAAACATCTCAAACCTATTTTGATAGGATGTGGTTATTGACCCCCCCAGTGCTAATTCTGGATATTTAGATAATATCTGCGATATGTTAGATAACGTTTGCACTACTAGTCATGAACTATATTTTATGGCTGATATGAACATAGACTGGAATTTTTCTTCCTGTCCAATGAAAAAGAAATTAATGAATACCTGTGCAATTTCCGGATTATCACAAGTTATTAATAAGCCAACGAGAATTTGTTTGAAAAATGATGGAAAGCGAGTAGCGACTTGTATTGATCATATTTATTTGAACACTCCTGAGGTCTTCTCCAAATCCATATCACTGCCAATAGGATGTACAGATCACAATCTCATTGCAATTGTAAGGAAAACAAAAGTTCAAAAAGCAGGTTTAAAGATAATTAAAAAGAGAACATTTAAAAATTTTGATCATGATAAATATGTGAGAGAGGTTACCAATGCCAACTGGTCAAATGTGTTCCTACAAGATGATCTGGAAGAAGCATTTCAAGCTTTCAACGAAACCTTAATGATTATCGTAGATAATCATGCACCATTAAAGAAATTTACGGTCAGAACTGTTAATTCTCCATGGTTAGACAAAGAACTTAAAGAACATATGATTGAAAGAGATCAGGCAAAATTAATGGCTATATCATCTGGTCTAAAATCAGATTGGCAAGTTTACTGCAAATTAAGGAATTTTGTCACTAAATTAAATAAGAAGAAAAAGAAACAGTATTATGTAAATATTATTCATGAAATTAAACATGATAGTAAACAATTATGGAGCATGTTGAATTATTTATTAAAGGGAAATAAGTCCATACCATCTTTTCTAGAAACTGGAAGAGAGTTCTTATCTAAACCCAAAGACATAGCAAATCATTTAAATAATTACTTTATAAATAAGATAGATATGTTAAAAAATACTGTACAGCATAAGAATAAAGATTTATCAGTTAGATTAATAGATCAGATCACGGAGGGGAAAGATTGTATCTTTGAATTTAAAAATGTCAGTGTATCGAAAATTGAATTAATGTTAATGACTTGCAAAAATTTCGACAGCCACTGCTTTGACTCAAATTATTTGTTGTTTTACTTGATATTTCTGCAGCTTTTGATATCTTGGATCATGATTTGTTATTGGAAAAATTGAAATGTTATGGGTTTTCTTCTGCTGCTTTATTATGGGTTAATAGTTACCTGAGTGAAAGAAAACAAATGGTTTACTTTAATGGAAGTCAGTCAGATGTTAAACATCTGAAGCAGGGAGTGCCTCAAGGAAGTTACCTTGGGCCTCTTCTGTATTCTATTTTCACAAATGATTTTCCTCTTGTATTGAAAAAAGCTCATATTTCGATGTATGCTGATGATTCAACAATTTATTTAGCAGAAACAACAATTGGTGATTTAAATACAAATCTAAGTCAAGAAATGAAGTTGGTCTTAGACTGGATTAATGGTAATAAACTTATCTTGAATGTGTCTAAGACAACTAGTATGGTAATTGGAACAAACCATTCTCTGCGCTCAAATCCAAGTCTTGATCTTAATATAAACAATGTGTTAATTAAACAGGTGAATGAAAGTAAATTGTTGGGAGTTATCATTGATACTAAATTATCATGGGACAAACAAATACAGAGAGTAGTAGCAAAAATGTGTGATATTTTGTCAATGATCAGAAGATACGTAAAATATTTAACACAACAAACTATCAAACAAATAATTCAAGCTTTGTTTTTGTCCCATTTAGATTATTGTTCTGTGGTGTGGTCCAATGCATCATTATGAAATATCAGAAAACTGCAACTGGTTCAGAATAAAGCAGCACGTATTGCTCTTTCCTGTGGGTTTAGGACAAATGTCACAAAAATGCATGTGTCTGTCTTGGCTTGATGTAAAGAATAGCTTACTGTACTTGTTGATGGTTTTTATAAGAAACGTTATCATAACAAAGATTCCATTCGTTTTCTACAAAAAGCTATCCTTTAGTTCAGAAACACATAGTTATTCAGCGAGGAATGCTGCTGGTGGTTGTTTTACCTTGCCTAAATCCAAGACATCTGTACAGCGCACAGTAATGTATAGAGCAATGAAAGAATTAAACTCAAAGAGTATTATTTAACGAGGAACTTTAGTAATTAGTCAATTGTGTTGATTGTTGTTTATAGATGATATGAGGTTTTGTATCATTTGTATATGATTACTGATATATTCTTTGTATGCATATTTGCTTGTTAACATAAAATTGAATTTAACTGTTCATAAGAAAGATGAGTATTTCTTATTGTGTGGTCAGGGCATTTTTGTAATGTAACAACATTCATCGGATACAATAATTCAATATAGGAGCTTGTATTGTACGTTTTTGTATTGTTCTGTTGTATTTTATTTACATGTGTATATACTGTCTTGTTATTGTTTTTGTAATAAGCATACGTACTTTGTATTGTCACATGAAGAATTATGAAGACCCCAGGAAGAATAGCTACTGCTATGCAAAAGCTAATGGGGATCTTAATAAAACAAACAACGCAGAGAACGACAGGCTAAGGACAGAGTTTTCACATCAGGAGAGACTGTGTTAGCGAGAAACTACAGTGGAGAGCCCAAGTGGGTTCTTGCTACTGTTACTGCTCAAACCGGACAAGTCTCCTACACCATCCAGACCAATGACAGTGTCTGACAAAGACACGCTGATCAACTCCTGTCATCGTCCAGACTCATCAGAGCCGTTCTCTAGAGATTCTTCAGGCCTGTCAACACTTCAGTTCCACTTCCCACATGAATGCAGCACCCAGTTACACCACAGCTCCAGCTGCGGATGTAACTGCAGATTACAGATGGGACTGAGACACCAGTTGTGACGTCAAGTCCTAAAGACACTTTACCCTCAGTGAACAATAAGACTGATGTTCCCGCAGAGCACCGATATCCCACAAGAGAGCAGCAACTCATGCACGTCTGAGTGTTTAGAGCAGATCAGTGACTGACTCAAACCATCAGGGGCATAATAATCCCCTTGCGATCAGCTGAGGGATACAGGCAGTCTACCCTCATCCCAGAGTAAGAGTTCCTAATGAATAAGAGGACCTGTTAAGTTGTAACTTGGAGTTGACTGTGTAAGTCAAGCGTTGACGTGATAACATTAATGTCTCATACCTGACAT
>JAPQLA010000007.1:105597-119311 GCA_029822935.1 Naso vlamingii | reverse complement strand
TTCTGAGACTTCTCCTCCTTTGGGATCCACACACCCTCTGCCTGTCTCCACTGGTCTGCTACCTTGCCCCTCCTCCATATCACCTTCAGGATCTTCCAGAGTCTGTGGAGTAGTCTTGGACAGTTCTTGTAAACCTTATAAGGTACTCCACTGGGCCCTGGAGCGGAGCTTGCTCTTGCCCTTCTGACCACCTCCTGGATCTCCTTCCAACTGGGCTCCTTCCCATCGAAGTCCAGAGCTGGTGTAGGTGGATTGATCAGGGACCTGCAGGGGCCTAGGTCTTGCTCTCTACATTCATCGCTGTAGGTTTGCTTGAGGTGGTGGTCGACCTCAGCTTTGGAGCAGGCAAGCTGACCGCTGCGCTTCTGTCCTAGCAGCTGTTTCGTGAACCCAAATGGATTTGCTAGAAAGGCAGCTCTCCTCCTGGACCTCTCCTTCCTCCTCCTCCTATGCCACTCAGCTCTTCTCAAGGTCATCAGCTTCTTGCGGATTATGCTACGTAGCTCCGCAAGAGGTCCCCTCTCCTCTTCACTTGCGACCTTGAACTGCTGCCTCAAGCTCTTCAGTTCCTGCCTGAGCTGATGGATCTTATTGGCTCTGTTGTTCATGGTGTAGGGGAGCTTCACTGCCCGCTTCTCCTCAAGCCCGAACCTCTCTGCAGCTAGGCTGATGATAATCGTGGTCATCGTCTTGAGGCGTCGTTCAGCTTCCCCTTTGGCAGTTGCTTCCAAGATGGTATCAGCGTCCTCATCAAACTGGAGCCACTCCTTGTCCTTACTAGCTTGGGGCCACTTCACCCGACGATGTTCTGACGTCCTGTGTGCATCAGGTGCTTGCATCACCTGGAGGCTCCGGGCACTGTGGGGTGACTCCGGGCCTGGCTCCTCCTGCGTCTCACCAGGCGTAGTTCCTGTGCGCTGTGACTCTACCACCTTCTGCATACACTTCATCTTGGCCTGGTGGATCCGCAGGCCATGTCGGTTCTTGCATATCTTGCCACATATGCATTCCATTGTCGTCGTCGTATTTCCATTTCC
This sequence comes from Naso vlamingii, assembly GCA_029822935.1. Taxonomy (NCBI): domain Eukaryota; kingdom Metazoa; phylum Chordata; class Actinopteri; order Acanthuriformes; family Acanthuridae; genus Naso; species Naso vlamingii. Next base: position 118,274 of record JAPQLA010000007.1, on the reverse strand, counting down.
ATGTGTCATCAACCTTTGATCCGTCCAGTGGGATTCTCTTTCGCCCCCCCTCTCGGGAATCCCTGGGGGTATTTCTCCTGCCAAACTATCAGAAGCAATGGATAAAGTAGCAGTTTGGCTCGCTCACCCTGACCACAGATAAAACAGTGTCTATGTACTTCATTAAACATTGTAAACCAAGACTGTGGCCCAACATATACGTGAATAGTCAAATGATAAAAAACGTCGAGGAATTTAAATATTTATGAGTCATTCTTGATCCTAACCTGACCTTCAAAAAACACATTTAAAAAATGGGTCATGTACTGAGGTTCAATATTTCCAATTTTCGCCATAGTAGAAACTTGTTAACAACCGAAGCTGCCAAAACTTACTTAAATGCCATGATCCTGTCTTACATGAGGTACTGCATGCCATGTTGGACTCAGGCAAGCCAAACCACTCCAAGCCCAGTTAGATCTTTGTGTGGGCAAGACAAGAAATCAAGACAGTATCACCACTGGAACATACTCACTAAATACAACCAACTTAGCTTCGACAGTTTCATCACCTTCTCAGACCTCCGCTTGGTAATGAAATAGTCTACAGTGCTGCGCCTCCTCCTTTGAAAAGCTATGTGCAACCCTACTCCAAGCCAAGAACACGGGCTCTTAGGTCTGCACGAAGAGGGACCGCAACGTTCCACAGCGGAGCTCTGCTCTTGCTCAAACCGCCTTTTTGTTCAAGGCCATCACAGAATGAAACAGGCTCCCCACTAACATAAAAAAATAACAGATTATAATAGTTTCTGTCGTGGTGTTACAAAATGGCTTCTGAGTAACCAGAGCTGTCAGCAATGATTCACTGTCAGGTGGTACTGTCAGCAATTTCTGTCTGAGCGAGCTAACGATGGTGTAATTTTTAAGACTGACTGTGCAGTCAGGTGGGATTGTGAAAATTCTCTATGAGTAAGCATTTGATGGTATAACGTGGAAGATTTATTGTGTAGTCCTGTGTGTTTACATTCTCTTTTCTCTGGTTAACCAGAGAGGCATCCTTTGCATTCTCCACAGTCAGATCCTTGTTGATTGGGAACCGTCTCTCAACACTGGCCTGTCCATGAGAGAAAACTAGCAGCATCTTCACTGCATGCCATACCTTGGAGAAAGCTTTGCTGGTTGCCATTGGCTCATATAAGTGAGTGTCCACTCTGTCTGTCTTGGGGTCGAACTCCCTGAAGCTGGTTTGAAGGGCAGCAAAATCACGAAACTCTCCAAATTCTCAAAGGATGGCATCACACACTGACTCCTCCACATGGTTAGCCCCATCAAGGTGGTGTAGCATCCTTTTTATTTGAGTCAGGGACACTTCTTTGTATTCAGCTATGCATCTTGGGTCAAGGCACCGCATATTTCTCACCAGCTGGTGGTTCACGGAGCCTTATTCTGTCGCTTCTCCAGTACTGTGATCAAGAATGTCTTGCATTCCATCTTAAAGTTCAGTACCCGTCCCTCTGATATCTTCTTGGTGGATTTCAGTTGGATAAAACAAGTTTCAGCTGAAAATCCCACGGTGACTTTGGTGGCATCCTTGTGTTTAGGCTGCTATCCTGGAGATGGATATGCAGGAGCTTCAGGACTGAGGTGGCCTCCTGCAGAGGTTTCTCTTTGCAAAATCACCCCATGAGTCCTGTGAATGACATAACATTGAAATTCGTGTGAAAAATTCAAATGTAAATGCCAACAGACCCTACGTACACCAAGGACGGAAAAATATTGTTTAGTCTACCTATACAAATTAAATTAAATTGTGTATTCTGTACCAACTACATATTTAAACTCACTAGGCTGAAACTGATATGTGCCATTTACAACTTCATCAAAACTGTGTTTCCTCCATATAATAAATTTAGAAGTTAGTAATTTAAGTTAGATTTCTGACTGCTGGATAAAAATTAAGTAATTTGGCATTTGCTGATCCAAATCAATTGCATAGATTAATCAAATATTTATCAGTTGCAGCCCTACTCATGGTAATAATAAAAAGTCAACGCTTAATTGTTTTGTGTTTGGGGTGTGGTTTTTAATCTGGGCCTTGATCCCCACCCTGATTTCACTGTATTTTAATATAATTATTTATATTATATATTTGTTCATGTAACATGACTGCTTGCGCTGCCATTCCTTGGACAAGTCCTCTCTCGCAAAAAAGAGACTGCATCTCTGTGAGACAACCTGATAAAATACAGATTAAATAAACAAATACATAATTTTAATCAGTACAAATGTGGCTAGTCTGGAGGTGTCACTGTGTCCAGTCTCTAGGTGTCACTGTTGTTGAGTTATTCATTCAAAGAAGGGATTTAAAATATTAATAGAATGAATAGAAACACAATGCTGATACAGAAAATTCACTAACAATTAGCATCAACAAAATAAATCCAAAGATGCACATAAATTGTATAACACACTGCTTTTGTGCTTGATCACTTAGTTTGAGAAAATACCACAGACAGAAAATAAAACAAAACAAACAAAACGTTAGGCCTGTGTTCAGACAGACAGATGAAGAGACAGACACAGAGCACACACATATAATATGAGAATCCTTACCTGTCATCAGTTCCTCAGTGAGGGAGGGTAACATCAGTTTCTCTGTCTGATAGAGGGTGAGGAAGGGGGAATCTCTCTTGCGATGCGTTGAAGATCATCACTTTTGGGATGAACGGAGGATCCTTGCAACTGTCCTTCACAGGCTTAACCTTAGGATCCGGTGTCTGCAGAACCTGAGCATCACGGTGCTGCATCCAGTGGCAGTGACAAAGTCCTCATGACGAGCAGCATCATCCCGGAAAAGTCAGTATAGGCTCGAGAGTGTATGTTCAATGTCGCAGCCGGTAGCTTTGCACCCATCTCTGAACATGTTGTGCATGACATGCAAACCACAAGAACCAATGTTGAGAAGCGATTTGTCCACCTGCTCCTGCACTTCTTTCTGTGTAAGTTCAAACACTTTCCAGTTCACATGCAGCCCGTCCATACACAGCTGGATGAGGTTATGATCTCCTGTCTCGGACAGCACTTGGCTCATGTTTTCGACAATATCAACTGCAGTGGAAGGTTCCAAAAAATCCAACCCAATGGGCCTCTGCTCCACCCCACAGCCTCACATGCAAATCCATTTGTTTAGACCGCAAATGGCGGTTAAGGCTTTCATCAAAGAGCACTACAGATGCCATTTGTTTAGACACTTCTGCCAGTAAAAGCCTCTTAGAATACGGAGCAAGTCCAAATGTGCAGGCATTAGCACACTTTCTTTCACCACAGGCAAATCTTGCTGCAATCTTGCTGTCCGGGAACATTGCGGCGAAAAGATGGCTTGTGTCCTTGGATGACTAGAATGAATAGTGTGAATTCATGATTTATAATGTCCACAGTATCTCCACTTTGAGGACTTCATTTTTTGTGGAATCGTCTAAACGTGTCTGTTTCTTTGCTGTGGAAACTGCAGTAGCATCGCTGGGTGAAGCACCTGCACTCATGAACTCACTGATGGGAACTGTCTCATGCCTTTTCCCCCTTCATGTGGCTAGTGAGCACAGCCTCGCCCCAAATTCTCAACTCAACTCAAACTTTATTTATGAAGTACATTTAAAACAACCGAGGTTGACCAAAGTGCTGCACGGGTCCACGAGAACAGAAGAACAGGCACAAAGTACAATACAGTGTATAACAGCACACCACAGTAGGCAACACAATACCACATTACACCAAAGTTGAAAGCCAAGGGGAAAAGGTGAGACTTCAAAGACGACTTAAAAATAACCTAAAAGTAAGCTGAAATCTGGAGGGTCGGGGCAGATCTAACGTGCCAGGCCAGGCTGTACCAGAGCGTGGGGGCAACCGCCCCAAAGCCAAGGTCACCCCTGGTCTTCAGTCTAGTCTTTGGTATTTCCAGCAACAGCTGGTTGGCCGACCTCAGCGCCCTGACCGGGGTATGAAAGTGCAGAAGTTTGGCGAGATACTGAGGTGCCAGCACACTGAGAGCTTTAAAAACAAACATCAAGATTTTAAAAATCGATTCTGAAACGCACTGGGAGCCAGTGGAGTGAGGCCAGTATTGGAGTAATGTGGTTGTACTTTCGCTTACCAGTGAGGAGACAAGCTGCTGCATTCTGCACAAGCTGCAGGAAACACAACAATGACTGATCAACGCCAACATGCAGGGAATGACAGTAACCCAGCTGTTTGTTCATAAAAGCATGGATTACCCTTTCCGGGTCTTTGGGGGAGAGAGAGCTCTTTTAAAACAAGTGTTTTTTGTATTTTACGATGGATTGTCTGAGTGCACATGCTCCTCTGTTGTTTTCAGTCAGCGGTGACGTAAGCAACAAGCTCCGGCTCTCATTTGAACTCACATTCACTTGCTTGCACTTCTACAGTTCAACTCCTTTGAGTGTTTGGACTCAATCTGACACTTCAGTTTCTTTCAGCACTTAAATTTAATTTGCCTCTTTCAGTTTCCTTCCCCATCAGCAGCTTCCAATGTTCAATATAACATTTCAGCAGAATGAAGGACGTGTACGTTTCCTCTTCAGAAAATGTTGCCATCTCTAGTCATTGCTGTGGCTAGTAGCAGTAACAGTAGTAATAGTAATAGTAGTTGCAGTTTTATGGACAAACTGACCTGCTGTCAGTGCTGAGCAGGTGTTTCCTGAGTACAGGACTACAGGGACCTCTGGACGCTCTGCCTCCATCAGAGCCGCCTCCGCAGCTCTCTGCCCAGGGAGAAGGGCCGCGACTGGGGGAAAGTTCTATCTCCATCCCAGGAGAGACGGACCTCCTGTGGGTCTGAGGGGAGGGGGAACAGGAGGGCAGAAGCTCCTGGGGGGCCTGAGGGGCTAACAGACAGAAAGACAGAAAAACAGGACAGCATTTAAGTGAAGAAGCTCCATCACACAGGAGACATCAGAAAGGACAAGGACATCAGGTAGAAATGTATCACTGCATGAATTTGTCTTCTGATAGAACCCGTCTCATCCTCAGAGTCACACAAGCCTGCTTCCTTCTCTCAGACTTCACACAGCTGCACTTGTTTCCATGGATTTATTGTGTCCATGGTAACAATGCATATACCACATGGCCCCCATGGACAGAAACACTGAGCTGACTTCATGCTAAAGCCTCTGCTGCAGCACTTTTCCCAAAAGAAAGACTGAGGAATGCTCATGATGAATGAACGAGTTTCAGTGAGCGTTTGAGTGAATACAGGTAACGGACGGGGTCTTACCCTGAGGCAGGTCACTGAGCTCCGCTCTGAGTCCACACCTGAAAGCACATCAGGCACAACATGAGCTGAGGATCATCATGAGCGAGGAAACACACAGGACAAACAGAAACATGTGCCGGAAATCTAAATTTCATGAATGCAACAGTATTTATCAGAGTGTGGTCGAGACCTCCTCGACTCTTCTCGTCTTCCTCCGGCTCCTCTGATGATGTACCCTTTACATTTGAATAATCTTTCCTTTAGCGCCCCCCTCTGGACAAACTCTTCACATTTGGCTCGTCTGCTGTTTGTTCTTGGGACTGCAGCTTTCTTAAACACTACATCACTGTTAGACATGTTGGACGTACCTGTCAGGGCTGCTCAGCTGCTGTTTTGCAGGTGATGGCAGACGCTGTCGCAGCTCCACATTCACTCGGGGATTAGCTATAAAAAATAAATAAATAAATAAAACAAAGTGCTACCTGGAGACACAACAGGAAGTGTTAAGATCACACCACCTGTCTGCCTGTCTGCAGTGTTACCTGTCTCTCTCTGTCTACTTTATTAATCATTAGCGAGCAGTAATCCTGCCGTCATGTCGAGCTTTCTAAATACTTGCAGCTCATTAGCAGAACAAACACAGATTTAATATCTTGTTAAAGCCTCGTCAAGGACGGTTAACAGCTCGAGTTAAAGAAACAACCAATCAGAGCGCGAGTTCTCAGGTGTAATTAAAACGGAGGCAGATATCACGTTAAATGCTCGTTAAGTCAAATGTAAGCAACAAAACACACAGAGATCATTCAGACACTCGGAGCAATTAACACTCTCACAGGGTGTGTGTGTGTGTGTGTGTGTGTGTGTGTGTGTGTGTAGCAGAGAGAGAGAGACAGGTGTGTGTGCGCACTGCAGCAGTCTGCCCTCTGGAGGAATAAGAGAGACAACAGATGAACAGACAGACAGGTAAACAAACAGGGTCACTGAGAAGACAACCAATCGGATCAGTGCTAGCTCAAGGAGCCAATCAGGTTTGACCTGTGCTGAGTGTGTCAATGTTTCAGTCAGGAAGGACCAAGCAGTGAGTCAATCTCAGTGGATCAGATGAAATCAGGTTTGTCGGGTTCTTATGAATCCTTGGGGAGACGCGATTTAAAAGAAACTGGGAAAATAAGACAAACAACTGAAGACAGATGAAACAGCGGTAGAACGGAGCAGCACAGGAGCAGACGCAGATGACTTCAGGCCCAGCTGTTTCAGATAAATGCAGACATGAACACAGCAGCTGAAACACTAATCAGATGGTCATTTGCAAAATGACAATCAACATCAACTGAGGATCAAATTAAAAATGATTTTTTTCTTATTATTAAATAGCAACAGCTCTGTCTGTCCGTCTGTCTGCATCCTTTTTTCTACTCGATGGGTCGACCAATCGATCTGAAGGTGCACAAGTGCATTAGAATTGTCTTTGTCTCGTTTACTCACTGCCCTGCCCGTTTTCCATAAAAATACGTCTTTAATAACACTGATTTGCTTCTTCTTCTGCCTGTGGGGTCAATGAGTGAAAACATGGACAGCGCCACTCTGCCATTACAACCCACACTGTGGTGGAAGGTGGGACTGCGTCCCGACTGTTCACTGTTAGAGGAAGCACTTGGTTCTGCGGGGCTGCGTGTCACTGAGCTGTTCGACCTGACAGTTTCCTCTGGCTGTAACAAGCCTTCGATCACTCGCTGCATAACTATTTCCGAGGAATTCAGAGCGTGTTGTCTTATTGTCACTTCTTCATCTTTGACCTACAGAATCTGCACTCAACAGTTTTTTGGTATATGATCACATTAACCAGCCTGACTGCATTTTAACCTAAAAAAACACAATGAAAGCTTTTCTTTTGACTTCAAAAGTGTTTTTTGTCATGAATGAATCAACTTTCACAGCCGGATGAAGTGAGATGTTGTCGACTCGGCGTCCTTCATCTATATTCTGTAATCTCTTGAGCAATAACACTCAAATTCGATTGCACTGTATGTCTGCTTACATGTGCACCATTTAACACTCATATGCAACATTTTGCAACTTTTTTTTTTTTTTAAAGATATTTTTTGGGGCTTTTTGGGCCTTTATTTCTTGGACAGGACAGCTGAAGAGTGGACAGGAAACAGGGGAGAGAGAGGGGGAATGACATGCAGCAAAGGGCCACAGGTGGAATCGAACCCGTGGCTGCTGCAGTGAGGACATAGCTCTACCACCTGAGCCACCGGACACCCCTTATATTTTTATATACTTTTGTTATTCTTATATACTTTTATTGAATGACTTTATCATTCGTGCACTGAGTTTCTTTCTTTCTTGTAACTTTTGCTGCTGCCAACACTGAACATTTCCCCGGTGTGGGATAAATTAAGTCTTATCTTATCTTATTCCACAGACGTTGCATTTTGCAAGCCTTGTTTGGGGCCTTGCACAAAATCTTTATATCTGAATGTGATTAGAAACGGCACAGCAGCTGCCAGCGTGTTCACCATGTTTTGAACTGTTGTCACGTCATCGTCCGTGCTCTGTAAAAAAAGAAAAATATGTTTACACATAAATGCACAGTTACTCTTTCATTACTCATGTTGAGGAAGTGACGTGTCAAAATGAAGAACAGGTCACAACACAGTCCCCAAAGTTTGGAAGAGCATTCGTCAAACAGCTGATTGGCCAATAGGGCTTTAGAGGCAGACGTGAGTCACCACCTGTTGGTTTGGCATGCTCATGACAGCACTTCATTTGTGTGTTTTGTGTTTTCATTGGATGAACATTTATTTAAAGCAGTGCTTTTGTGACAGGACTGTTTGAGAACAAAGATGAGAAAAAACAAACTGTGAAGAAAGTGCACGTGGACAAGGCTTGTGTCAGAGCAGGGATGGGAAGGAGACGTCTTTACAGGATGAACGGTGATAAATCTGATCCACATTCATGAGAATAATTTATTTAGGGACGCCTGCATTACTCCATATATGGTCAACACATGTTTACAGTTCTTAGCTGAGAAAGATGCAGACAGGAAGCATCACAGCGAGAAGCGAGGACGAGTCACATCGAGTGTTTCGTCTTTGTTCACGGATCAGCGGGTTAAAGAAACGTGCACAGAAACACATGCAAAGAAGAAAGAGTCCTGACCAGGTTGGATTTTATGATGAAAAAATAAACACTGAATGAAAAACTGACAGAGGAGTCTGTCAACACATGTGACCAAAACAAACCAGAACAAACAACCCCATCAGCGAGTGTCAGACCCCGCCTACGTTCAAAAAGGACAGGTTACGTTAGTAAAATGACTAACGTGCACACAACTGTCACCACTTCTCACAGAGACATGAAATCTGAATATCGACGCCTGTCATAGGGCTGGTGTTGGACATGAGCACACACTCAATGTTTGCCCTACGTGTTACTTAGAAATAAACAAATAAACAAAAAACAATGCAAACAAGTTGTGAGAGGAGCAACAACAGCGTGTGAAAGCTGTGGAATGTTCCAGAAACACCTGTTTGGAACCTTCCACAGGTGAACAGGCTGAGTGGTTACAGGTGAGACGACCAAGACTGAGAGGCTCAGTCGCCCACAGGCACGGATGGAGAGACGTTCACCACTGTGTGATCACGTGACCGTATGAAGGACGTTAGAACATAGAGGAGCGCACCTGGGCACCACGGAGGCAAAAACAGACACATCTGATTCTGTGAATGTGTGTGGTTGGTTCTGCTGCTGGTCTTCCAGTCACTCTTTCCTAATTGAGTCTCCTCACTTTGAAACTTTTCTCATTTCCTGTCATCCTCTGCCCCACCCCCACCCGATCTTCTTGTGGACTCAGAGCTAATTGAGCGCGGCAGTTCTTCTTATTATTCATGTACAATTACAGATGTGATAATGTGCTTAAATCCTTCTAAATGACCGTTCATGCCTCGCACTCGCTTTGAAGTCTCGTCAAAGATGGAAAATCTGCAGAAAAAAGGGAAAATACAAAGGCCAATCAGGGGACCAATCTGCGTGAACCAATGAGGAGAGGAGGGGGGGGAGGCAGGGAGGTTTGCCCCCCCCCCTTCCCCCATCTTCTTCATATAATATAAACTAAAGTCCATTAATTTTTTAAGCTGTATTTAATACATTTTGTGCAGAAAGTTTGGTGCAGTGAGTGTCGGGTGTTCCAGCTGACTGCATGAATATTAATGACGGTGTTACGATGATTAAAGAGGCTTCAGCTCAAATCCAACACAATCCGCCTGTGATCCGCCCGCCGCCGCCGCCACACCAGCGCACATGAATTTAGATACGGACATTAAGCCCAGGAGACACACACACACACACACACACACACACACACACACACACACACTGTAATATACACACATAAACATGTATATACACGCAATGTATTAATATGGTGAGTTTGATAATGTATCGATTAATTCAACAGAAAATTGCATATATGCATAGGACACAGGAGTACACAGAGTATACACAAATATACAGAGTACACACGGGTACAGAAAGTGCACACAAGTACACAGAGTGAAGACACCTGTGTTCAGGTGGATTTACTACAAATATCTACTGATTTGCATCAGTAAACAAATTACAGGGTAAACAGCAGCCAATCACGTGCCAGTCTGCCATGTGACTGATCATTTGTCCGCCATCAGTTTAGCCTGGCGAATGTCTGTTACACATCATTTCCTGTCATTTTAGCACCATTAAAACAACGATTTAAATCACAGGAGCACAGCAGCATGGGGCTGGAAGGTTGTGGGTTTGATTCCCATCTGTTGGAGTTCCTGTTTGAGCAGCGAACAGTATTTATGAGGACACGACCCATACGGCCGTTTTGTTGCTGATGCTGATACCGAAACAAGGGAGTGAAAAATTGTCAGTATTCCATATATCAGCTGACATTATTGTCTGAATGTGTTTATGAAAGACATGTAATGGAGGCAGTTAGTTCTAATCATCAGAGCACTGAACAGGAAACACTTCACTTTTTCCTCTTTAAATAATGGACATAATTACATAACTACACCATTTTTTCGGCACTAAAAACAGTTTCGATATCGGTGTTAACAGACAACATATACACCGATACTGACACATCTGTGATAGGCTGATATCAGTTGAGTATTTGGGAAGCTGATATAGCACAATACAAAAAACACCCACTGACTCCCCTAAAAAATGTAAATAACATAAATCTATTCACATGCTTTTACATGCACCAACATTAACAAATTACTTTAAATTTCCATATATCAAAATATAATTAGAAGTGAGAGCAGGTTGTTTGAAGACAGGTGAGCAGAGATGCCTTAAAGAGGTGTAAGAAGGTGACAGATGTGAGTGAAGCGGGCAGGTTGCTCCAGTCGGACGGGGCTCGAAATTTAAAGGCATGCTGGTCAATTTCTCTAGAAGGTCTCGGCGTGTCGCAGGACATACTGTGAAATACAAGCAACTACGGTTTGTTTTATGTACGTAGGATAAATATGGAAAATTTTTGAAAATCAGTTGCAGTCAATGAAAATGTCTTCTGCACTTAGTAATGTCTTCTATAAATGTAAAGAGGCTGCTGCAGATTAAATTGAGAGGACGGTGCCAGTAACACAGCAGAGGTCTGCGCCTCACTCTCCAGCTCACACACAGGCAGGCGTCTGTGAGAAGCTTCTCAGTGAAGGTTTAATGACAGCTGTAACTTTTTACAAGGAAAGGCGGCACATCATTTTTCTGAGTGGCCACTCATGAACATTCTGACTCACAGCTGACTGAGCGAGACGCTGAAACACTGCCTCCAACTTTTTTTTTACTCAATTCTGAATTGAACCTTTATCGAATCGAATCATGACCCAAAAATCAAATCAAATCAAATCATGAGAACACCAGAGATTCACAGCTTTAATGTAAAGTGTGCACACACACACACACACACACACACACACACACACATTCCTACACAGAGACAAGAACAACAGCTACTTCAGTCTGTTCAAACACATCGGTCTACAGCTCACCCTCATCTAACAGTGTGTGTGTGTGTGTGTGTGTGTGTGTGTGTGTGTGTGTGTGTGTGTGCATGCGTGTGGACCACCCACTCTGCAGATTAAACCCATTTCACATGACAGTCTCCTCCCTCTCTCTCCTCATTCACTCTCAGCATAGCTCAGCCTTTGTCATTACATTAATCTACTGGCAAAGCTTTGTGTGTGTGTGTGTGTGTGTGTGTGTGTGTGTGTGTGTGTGTGTGTGTGTGTGTAGCAGCTGCTCAGTGATTGTTGATGCATCTGAAATGTGTGATGAGGAACACTAAAGGAAGTTTCTGGCTCTACTGAGGTTTCACTTTTACTTAAAATGATGAAGAGGAGTGGGACGAAGAATAGCTTAAGGCCAGTGTTGGACAAGTTACCCAGAAACGTTCATTTAAAGACGCACTTAGGCGCAGCAACACCATTAGCAGCTACTAGAACTTCAACATTAGCAACGGCTCAAATGAAATACGCCTCTTAGAGAAAAACATAAATCTGCACATGCACGTAAATCTCATCATCAAACATGTCTGAGGACAAAAAAAACATCACTTTTTAGTAACGCAGCATTGCAGCATTACTTGGATCAGTAACTGTAATATAATTACTGTTTTGTCAGTTGTAATCCCTTACTTTACTAGAACTGGGGAAAAAAAAATTACTGTAATATGTTACTAAGTAATGTGTTCCTTCCCAACCCTGCTGCTGACGGGCTGTGACAGGCCACGGCTCAGCGGCCTTGGCAGTGACAGAGCACACGTTGTAAGCTCTTGCCTGTATAGAACGGTCAGCACAAGTGGCAGCACATCAGTTACAGACTCAGACTGTTTCATTAACATGTTCATGAAGCATCGTAAGCTTTGTCCTCCGCAGCCTGCACACGGTGGAGGGTGGTTGCTATGCAACATGCTAACTTAAGGCCAGTTTACATCGAAGATTTGCACCAAGACGACTTGAAACTCACAACAGTTTGCAACGAGCCGGACTGTGACGTCCTAAAACCTGTCAGTTCACACCAATGCAACCAGACGAGACTGTCTGTGACGTTTGTTTTTACTGCTGCTTTTTCAGGCGCTTTGTAGCCTGATCAGTGCTTGATTTGTGACTATACAACCAGCAGCTGTCCTGGACTCACAGACTTCACCTCCCTCTAGATCTATAGACTCTCTTATACAACAGCTAGTTCCGGCCAAGCAATTTGATTGGCTGAGAGACATTAAAAACATGAGAATATTTCACCACAGCATCATGGTTCTTCACTCTAGATGTATTACTCCACATCAACGCTTACTCGTTGCCATGGCAATATTCTAATTTACAGCTGCGATCAACAGTTACACTGTAACGCTAATTCATTCAGCCGCTGCCAATCGACCA
>JAPQLA010000007.1:54010-66240 GCA_029822935.1 Naso vlamingii | reverse complement strand
CTATCTATCTATCTATCTATCTATCTATATATATATATATATATATATATATATATATATATATATATATATATATACACACACATATATGCAAAGGGTGAAATGCACACAAACTGCATTGCCACTCCTAGCTGCACCTGTCTCGTTTGCATGCATAGAAATTATGGAATATTCATAGATTTGACACAAAACTGCCCCCTCCCTATGCAAGTCAGCCTCGTTACAAATACCATCTAATTCACAAAGACCAGTGCTGGTAGCCACATGCTGTTACAGTGGTGCTATTTATCGCCAGTTAATTAACTGACAAACTAGTTACTTACTGAACCATTTTTAGGACAAGACTTTCCTTCGTTGGGGAGAGGACAGAAAGCCTGTGAGGCTCGATATAACTTTTTCAGGTATTTCTGTTTCAGTATTACTTTAAAAAACATTATGCAAACAATTACTTTAGTCACATTTTTATATATTAAAAAAAAAAAAGTCTAAATGCAGCTTATTGGATCAAAGTTGTTAAGGAATTGGAGTTAATATTGTTTTTTTGTCTCGGGTGGAGCTGAAGTGCCTCAGTGATGAGTTCTGACCTCGTGTTCTGATACTGTTTCATATAAGATCAGTCGAAACATTAAAACCACTGACAGACAAAGTTTTGATTCATCCAAACCTCATGGCAGCAGCAGCAGCACGGCCGCCCCGTCACGAAAACTATCAACAGCAATGGCCCAAGGAAAATGACAAGGGGCTCTATGTGCCAACCTGGCAACCCACAGGACCCCCACCCAACAGGACAGAGGGTGACACAGGTTTACATGTTGTGGCTGATCGTAGATTTATGATATATATTTTATGCATGTGTGTTTTTCAGCCACATGCAGATGCAGCAACCGATGATTCGTCCAAACTTGCCTCATATTTTTTGGCTTTATTTCTGAAACATTTTACCTGAGAGAAATACAAACATCTGGATTTAAAAGGCAGGCGCCTGTTGTACACACGTATTTTGTTACTGTGTTAAATTTTCTTGGCGTTTTATTTTTTGTTTTCTTATCTTAAGCTAACTTTTGAAGGCCTCCCGCCGAAAAGTGTTGCAAATTGGCATTTTCCTGTAAACACTAAGTGCAGTGCATCTGGGATTTGTACACGGTTAAATGTTGTGGCACCAATGTAACTGCAGTCCAGGTTAAATTAATTTAACTTAATTAACTTTAACTTTAATTTAAAAAAATAAAAAACATGTATTTAATATGTATATGTTTAACATTCAGTGCATACCTTAGCCAGCAGCAGCTCCCACAGGCTCAACATCTTTGTCAAACGAGGAAGAACGATATCCATCACCTCCTCATCCTCACACTGCTCCACCAGCTTTACATTTAGAAAGGAAACAACAGGTCACAAATCTGTTACGACATCTTTAAACACGAGCTTTACCTCAGAGGTCTTCGTCTCACCTCCTGCAGTCGGTCTCGTCTCCTCTCTGCCTGTTGCTCTGAGGTTGCCATGGTAACAGCGATCTTAGGAGGTCGACCACGACGACCCCGCCTACTGACAAGGCCCACCATCACCTGAAAGAATGGACCAATCAAATGCAGTTAAATTTAAACTGAGTCGAAGTCATGAGGAAGAACGTGGTGATGACTGCAGTTACTGACGGACTGTTTCAGTCTGAACGGTCCAGCTGCTGCACTCGACCACACGCGTGTGAATGACTAGAGAAGAGTGGAATAATCAACTTCCTGTTTGGATCATCGGTCTTTAATTTCAGGTGCTCAGTAAAGACTCAGTTTCAGGAACTTTATGGTGATCTTACTTTAGGGGGAGGTCCCAGGGATCGACCCCGCCCCCGGCCTCGTCCCCTGCCTCTCCCTCGTCCTCGGGGCCGGCCAGGTCCCCGATAATGGAGGCCCCTAAGTCCTACAGCCGCAGCTGGACCCCCCTCCACCTAAAGAGAGGTAGAACATTAGCTGGTTCGTCACTGACTAACTTACAATGACAGTTACATGATTGGTCAATAAAGGACACAAACAAAACCGCGACATGTTTGAAGGATGGGTCACTCACTCTGTTCGACACTGCGGCAGCAGCTTTGTCTTCCTTCTTCTTCTCATCCTCCTCTCTGACACCTCCTGCTGTCGTCTCCTGTGATTGGCTGACGTCTCTGAGGGGGCGTGGTGTGGTGCTGGGTGGGCTGCTGGGCAGATCAGGCTCTCCGTGACTTGGGTTGAGTTTGTAGTGCCGGTTCAGGCCTCCAGGACCGATGTAGGCCTTGTCGCAGGTCTGGCAGCGGTGGGACCGGGACTTGTGGCTGTAGGTGAGGGAAGGGGCGGCTCCAGGATTTGTCCCATCCTTCCTCCCGCCCTCCTCCTCCTCTACACTCATGTCAGAGTAGTCATCAGAGTCAGACTGGTGGCTGTCGGCCAGGTCCTCCGTCTTTATGAACTTGTAGTCTTTGGCTTTGTATTTCGGTGGTCTGGACACTCGACCAGATCTGGTCTGAACCTTCACTGCCTTCTTTTCCCTCTTCTTTACCTTTTTCTCCCTCTCTTTTTCCTTATCTCTGTCCTTCACTTCTGGGGAGGGGGTCACAGGGGGTGGGGCTACTGTGGCAGAGCAGGCAACAGTAGGCGTGGCAGACTGTAGTGCGACTGTTGGGAGGACTGCAGATGCGTTCAGGGGATTCTTGCTGCTGGCCGCTGTCGTGCCGTTGCCGTCAGTTTGAATTAGCGGTACACTGACGGTTTTAGCAGCGGAAGTGAGTGGGGTCTTGACGATGGAGGGAGGGGGGGTCTTCACAGCAGAGGAGGTCTGGACTCTGATGGGGGACACTGCAGGTTTATGAGCTCGACTGGAGGCGGCACCTGCTGATGTTGTCTTGCCTGTGATCTTTTGGACCAATGGGAGCACAGAACCCATGACGGGGGCGGCGCTCTGCAGCAGCAGTTGGATAGGGGGGTCCCCCGGGCGCTGCTGCAGGAAAAACTGCTGACCCTGCTGACCAACCACAGGCTGGATGTGGATGATCTGAGCGCTGCTCAGACTGCCATTGGTCGACAGCTTCACCTGCGCTTGATTTACAGCTACACTCTTCTGTGAGGGGGCGGAGCCAGGCTTCACTTCCTCTTTGGGGGGAACCTGGATCTGGAGCCTGACAGGCTCTATCTAAAGGTACAGGAAATCAAAGCAAGATGACACATCAGAGGGATCGAACCCATAACAAAGATAGTCAATTTAACACAAGATCCCCCACTGTACACTGCGCCAGCGGTGTAAAATGGTATATACACTCCCCGTCTCCTAAGTGGGCGGGGTCACGTCTCTCATGGAGACAGTTAGAAACCACCGTCCCTCCAACTCGTCTGAAGTGTTATAACGTCGTGTGAATGGATTAAAGCAGATGGATTTTGTGTCACATGATATTTGTTTGATGTAAGTTTGAACTTTTAACTCATGGTTTCACCTGTAACCCCATTTAAATGTCCGTTTATGTCCGTTGTGAAACAAAACAGTAAGTAGCGGTTCCCAAATTTCGCAAGAATGTGTTGTTGAGACAGTCAGTATGTTTGCAGTGAAAACTAAAGCTCCATTAGGACGTTTAATTGGACTGCTGTCCTTGTCCCAGTATACAAGCGCGGAGGGAGAAAAGAATAGATAGAAAATGTATCTTTTTATTGGGCATCAGCCTTGCGTTTTACACGCGCATTGTCAAAAAGATAAACTTGAAGTGTACATAAACACTTCAGGTCGCGGTTACACACATGAAAGGTGCTGAAAAGTGAGTGTGACGGAGCCGGCACAGACAGCTGCAAAGACTAAAATGAGAGTGTATGTGCTGCGTGACACACACGAGGAAAAAACGCGGTCGACAAGAGGTTAGTCCAACTTTGAGAAATTCGATTTTGTACAACTTCAGTGGGACTGACATGGTTACATTTATTTTAAAAGTCCGGTTTTAGACAAACTAACATAATAAATCAATTTTCTCTGACATCATCCAAACGTATTGAGTGACAGGTCTCAAAAAAAGTTAATTTTCTCCTTATTTGTGTGTCTGAAAAATGCCAATTTTTGCATCAGAATGTTTGGAAGATACGTGTCTGTGAAAAATGGGTCCAATATGTATCTTGGAGACAACAGGGCAAAAGAATTGGTCATAATCTGTAAACACGTTCATTTCTCCCATAAAAATGAACCAGTCTGAACCTGGGACATGTGCACCACAACTACATGCAGACTTCATGGGATGTACACGCCACAACCCTGTGCAGACCACAGATCTTTATATTGGCGCAGACTTTGCCAAAAATGCAAATGAACTCAGAAAATCTGCTTCGCACGTTCAGTCTGATAACAGTGAGCATCACTTTGCTACGGTGGACAAATGCTTCCTCAAAATGCCAAATGGGCCCAGACAGTGGGTAAATGAGACGAAGGGCTTTGTCAGTCTCTTACAATGACAATTCTCAATGCACATGTGCAACTTCACACTGATTGGGCAAAACATACAGGAGAAGAATGGCTGCAGACAGACGATAGGCTAGACTCTAGACTGCTTCTAGACTCCTGCAGGGCGGGACAGGGCTGAAAACCCATGTGACACTGACACAGGAAATGACTTTTCAGTGGACCGTCTGGGTTCTATACTTAATGATGAAGAGATCAGGATGATCTGAGGAGACAACCAAGAGCTCTACAAGTTACTACTGGGCCTTTAAATTGAGAATGTATCATCTTATGGATCTTGAAAGGACAGATTGTTGACTGCTGATCAAATTCTTATTTCAAAGGATTCTGGAAAGATTTGAAATGTTAGGCATGACTGATGAAGAGTTGATTAGAGCAGGCTTCTTTCAGCTCCAGATCCACAAGAGAAATCTGGCTTTTCCACAAGACCTGAACCTCCCAAATACACCACAGATCAATATTCACATTTACAGGCTGCTGACAGAAAAACAGTTTTGTGCGTTCTGTGCCGTCAACACAAACACTGTCTTCAACGTCTCGTCTCTGTACAGGAAAACTTTGGAGGGTTTTTTTCTGCCAATGCTTTGTTTGGAGATGTCTTTACAGTTTGTTCATCTTTAAGCTCTCATCAGCTGAACAATTTTCCTTTACTTTAGTTTTTAGAGATGAATTCACATACAATAGCACTGTCATGCAGCTGATGACCCTACACAAACAGTCTGGATCAAAGGAAACCACTGAGATCTCTGTGTCTCAGCACATATAAAAATGATCCCGTAAACTCAGATCAGGTCCAAACTGATCTGGATCCATGTGGAACTGATCATGTCTCAGATTTCAGTCCACTCAGGCCCATTTCCACTTCGAAATACCCAGGTGAGATTTAAGACATCTACACTCATGTGACCACAGTCCAACTGTTTTTCTGGGCTTCATGTGAATCAGTGCAGTCCTCCTCGAGTCCAGAGGGAGGCGCCGATGCACCAGAGGCTGAAGAACCACTTCAGCACAACAGTTCAGCTGACTGTGGCTAACAACTACACACACAGAGCAAATGGCTTAATTTCCAAGTATAGACACATAAATATGTTTGTTTGATTGATTGTTTGTTTGTTTGTCTGTGCTCTTCAGTCAAACGTCCCCTGACCTCTCAAATTCATCCTGAGACCTTTTTTGGGGCCAGACGCTCAGGATGGGAAGCACAGCTTTCGATGAATTTTGATGAACCAGAAATGACAGCAGGTGAGCAGATAGACAGGAGCGGTGTTAGTGTGGATCAGTCTGGACCAGGTGAGTCCACCACGGTTCAAAAGACCCAAACCGATCCAGGCTATCAGACTTACCTTCTTCTGGACCATGTGGGCCGAGCTGCCTGTCTGCAGGGCAACCTGCTGGGCGACGCTCTTCAGCTGCTGGGACGCGTTATTCTGGCCGCTGCTCTTTACGGTCTGCTGATGGATCTGAACCTGCTGAGGCTGCTTTACACCTGGCTGGGGGGCCTGGCCCTGCTGCTTCGGCGTCTGCTGGGGGACCTGGACCTGCTGCTGCGACTTTGTGACTTTGTTGATCACCTGCTGCAGCTGACTCGGGTCCAGGGCTGTGCTGTGGACCGGGACGGTTTTGACCAGCTGGCTCTGCTGGAGCAGCTGGGCGGCCTCGCTGTCAGAGACCTGGACGATCTGCTGCTTGGTGAGCTGCTCCAGCAGAGCCTGCTGCTCCTCGGCCGTCATTCCAGAGCCCTCCACCAGGCTGCCGTCAGGCTGGACGTAGATGATGGTGGTGTTAACCAGGTCCGGGCCAAGGCTGCTGATCTCTGTGCCTACCAGAATGTTCTGTTCGTCTGGGCAGCTTTGCAAAAGGTCCGCAAGCTGAGCTCCAGACCCTGCCGCCGGTGTAAGGTTTCTCTCTCCAGGCTGACTGGTCTCTGCACCGGACGCTGTCTGTGAACCCTCCCCAGGCTGATTGCTCTGATCGGCGGCCGCTGCCGATGCAATCTCCGCGGGCTGGATGGACTGCGTGGCCGCGGCCCCCGGCGGCTCCGCGGCTGTTATTGTTCTGGTGGTCGAACTGCTGTCATCCTCGTTGTCCGCCATTTTGGCTGTGAGGCTAACTGTTAGCTTAGCTCAGACTAAAAGCTAGTCAGTGGACCGAATCGACCTGATTGTCGATCGTTATCCACGAATAATACTTAGTTATAAAACTTGTGTGTGCTGGAGAATAAAACGCTCTGCTGGAATGACAGACAAAATTAACGGAATCGGTGATAACGGGAGCAGGTAACGGATAGCTGGGGGCGTTTTGTACTAGCCTAGCTTAGCCGTCAGCAGGAGCGGGAGCGTGTACTTCCCGGACCGGATGCACCAACGGACCGGACTCGTAAATTCTGTGAGAAAGTCTTTGATAACCGATACAGCCGTTCCCACTCTAGGGGCGACAGATAAGCACAGAATTTAAGAGGATGGTGCTAAATTAAATAAAATCTAATATGCAACAGGCAATAATTTAACAGGAATAATAGGAATTCCAATATTAGCATCAGGAATGTAAAATGTGTGCTTTGTGTGCAGTGTAGGTGATGTGACAGTGAAACTGTGACACTCTGAGGCAGAAATGACGTCCTGCGGTCCTGCATTGTGGTGTGCATACACACACACACAAATATAATATAAATATAATATATAATATAATATATATATATATATATATATATATATATATATAAGTCTTTGAGTGGAATGCTTGAAAGCTCATATCTTAAAATCTAACGCTGCGAAACTGTTCGTAGTTGATAAACTGGTGTTCCACCTGAAAAGGCTTAACAAATCCAAACAAGGTATCAATAGCGCCACCATGTGGTCAGTTCTTATTTGTTTTTACGTTTCGGCTAACAATTCATGAATGGTAAGGTCTATCAAAACAATGTTTGGACAGTTCTTTGAATTACGCTGTTTGACTGACATAGGCCACGCCCATTTACACTTAGGAAACTTTTCCGCCATTTTGGATTTAAAAAAAACAAAACACGTTTTATGCTTCTATTGGCACATATCTCATCTAATATTACCAAATTTAGTACATTCCATATTTAAAGGACTCCAAACAAAACTTATCAATCCGTTTTTACACGTTACTTACTGTTTGTCCGTATGTTATTATGAAAATATAGGAACATGGCCTGATGCACGTTACGGGCCGCAATGCTTCAATACCGAATTGAATTGCGAACAAATTTGGTAATGTACATAACTTCACACTGTGCAGGGATGTAGACTTTCATACAATTCTACCAAAAGGGGGTGCTAAAATAACCCTTTAACTTCCCATTTCTGCAATTCTGTTGACCTAAATAAAATGAAACTAGGTACACATGTACTCCATGAGCATTTGTATTGTATGCTGAATCATGGCACCACTAGCCCCTCCTTGTGGCCATTAGTGAAACACCACAATGTGACTATGACCTGCCACATCTGCATTTTCAGCAGGAAATGTATCTGTAACATTTAGTCAATGTAGAAATTCCACCATTAAAATAAAAAAAAAAAAGATTCGAGAAATTATTCCAAATGTCTATATATATATATATATATATATATATATATATATATATATATATATATATATATATATATTTCGATGTCTTTTCACTTTTAAAGTACAAGTATTATTACTTGAAGATCCTGTAAGATTTTAAATGGAAGATCCAGTTTCCAGGATTTCCAGCCAGCAGCCCCTTCTTACTGTCAGTCATAATAACAGTATTTGGGAATAGAATCCTCTGACAGCAGATGAAGAGAAGTAAGTGAGATTCAGCTCGGGATGACCTGCAGAAAGTCCGTGATTTAGTGGGCAGGTTGACAGAGAATATATGAGAAATACATACCAGCAGAAGGTAAGTGGTGTTGTTCTGCATGCTGCCTGCAGGTGGCGCATTCTGTTGACAGGTCAGTATCAGGATGAAAGCTGTCAGACAAACAGACGGTGTCATCTGTCAGTTCCTGAACATCCCGCAGCAGTGAAGACGTCTTGCACAGCATCCGAGCGGGACCGTGTGCTGTAAACTCGCAGTAAGTGACTCACAGTGTTCCTGCTGATGCTAACGTTAGCCTGCCCTGCTAACACTCACTGACGCTGGCTTCATATGATGCTAGCTAACGTTAGCCTGTTTCAGAAGCTGTGTCAGTGAACGACATGGTTTTTGTTTGTTGTTGATGACATTATGTCGTTTGGGGGATATCTGCTTTCAATTTAGAAAAAATGAACCGTGGCGGTGCCGTCATTTTCCGTAGAGACAGCGTCACACCAGCTTCATTAAAGAAATGGCCAAATCAATATTTCTCTCAGGTTGGGCTGAAATAAATTGACCGCAGAGAGTGGCGTCAATGGTCTCACAGTTCAGCAAACTGTGCTCTTTAATTCGGCTTATGTCTTGTCCACCAGACAGCGTTTGAATTATGTGAAATCTCGTCTTTGTCCGTTTGTTCAAGCTGTTTGTTGCCGCCCTCCGTGACACTGCGAACGAGAGTGCAGAACATTCATAATCACGGGACGGCGAGTCGTGGATGGTTCACGGTACCGTAAACACATCCCAGCGCCTCTTAAAACACGGGTGTCACGTTGTGTTTCACAGAAGGGCCGGCTAACGGCAGCAGCTTCTGTAACCGTTTGGTGCAGAGTCTCCATCGCATCAGGGCGCTCATGGCGTGCGTCATTCCAAACTTCACTGAGCAAAATCCAGATTTTACCTGTCGTTTCATTTTACCTCGAATATTTTCACCACAAAGATTAAGACCTCCATCAATATGGCCAAAGTGTTCTCTTCAATTCGGTGGATGTTTGAACCATCAAACAACATCAAAGTACGTTAAATCCGAAATGTTTACGTTTGTGACGCTCCGCTGTTTGTGTCTCCTGTGAGTGGTCGTGCAGGAGAAACACAATAAACCGGAACTGTACGGAAGTCGAATCGTAAATTCTATGATTTTAAATAAGTCACAGCAACTTTTGTGTTTGTTTTGATGGTGTGTCGGTAAATTTAAATTGTTAGACTGTTATAACCGAGTTGGTGCCTGGGATTCAGAATGTGCCTGTTCATTCATGCATTTATTCATTCATTCATTCATTCATTCATTCACGTGTGATTCTCCACATGTCACGTATTCACAGACAACGTCTCTGACCGACTCTCAGCTGGAGTCCGCCTCGGCAGAAACATGGCGGCCCCGCCGACGCCGCCGTCCGTCCTGAGAGAGTTCTGCCCACTTTACTACCTGCTGAACGGCATCCCGTCAAAGGTACCAGTCCGTTCCAAGCCGGGCCAAGCCAAGCTGCTGCCCGATCCATACAGAGCCAGCTCTCCCCCGAAAAGACCCCAGCAGGCGTGTGTGCCCTGTTGGTTGAACTCTGCAGCATCAGCATCGGGCCCTCTGTTTGTTTTCTCTTTTCTTTTCTTTCATTGTTCACATGAGTGAGACTGTGATGATCTTTGTTGATTAGTTGCCAAAAACTTCATCCAGTCTGCAGAGATAAAGCCACTCAGGTGTTTCTTTGAAAAGAGTTGTTGAACACCTGCTCTTCGTCAGCTCCTGTACCCTCCATGCGTGTGTCTCCAATCAGGGTTTCATATGTTTCACATAAAAAAACATTTTCAGTGTTTTTAGACAATATTGGCATCTGTTAATATTTTATTTAATCATCTTTTTATAATTTAGGCAGCAGAATAGATAATATCACTTAGCCTTTGGAGTGTGTCTACCCAGTTGATCCTTACCTGTGCTGTACACTTCACATAATGTCCCAAAAAATGAGTTTGGTTTCTTGGTGGTCTTGAAGTGCCGCCGCCCTGCGTCGGGGGCCTCATGTCATGCAGGCGATGTTGTGCTTTCTGCATGTCCCGCAGCAGGTTCCCAGCAGCCTCCTCCCTCCTGGTTTGGAGCGAGGGCAGAACTTGTGACGTGATGCCGGCTCTTCTGATTATTTTGAGGGCGCATTTGAACCCGCTCCAATTCAGCTTTTTTTTTTTTTTTTTTTTAAATTGCCTCCCACCAAGAGCACTGCACTATATTTCAGGCATGGTCGTGTTAGAGAGGTGTAAACTGTCACTAGCTCATCAGCCGACAGTCCGTTTCTGGCCATGACGATGAGGAAGTGCAGGCGTTTGGAGGCTTTCTTTACTGCCTCTCCAATGTGGTTGTTGCCACTGAGCTTTGAGTCGAGGTAACAGCCCAAATATGAGGATACAACAGGTACTTCCTGTCCCCCCAGTGTTAAAGGAGGAGGTTGTGGTGGGTTCTGTGCATCTGCAGCTCTACAGATTTATTTCCGTTTAGCAGCATGATGTTATTTGCCGCCCATTCATCTAGTCTCTTTTACTTGTGACAGTCCGATGTCATCAGCATATCTAGTGTCAAGTGTGTCTTTGAACACAACATCACGTGGCCAAGCAGAGCAAGAGGAGGAAAGGGGAGACCACATGCTCTTGTACTCCTTGGAAAAATCCACTTCCCCAGTGTCCCCAGCACAGCAGAAGATTGTTGATCGGTCCTTGCCTTCCGTTCTGGCTGCACGTGGAATCAGCCTGTGTTCGTTCACATCTGGTGTCAGACAGCAGCTGTGTTACCTTTGTGAGGATCCACAGAGCTCACTTTGTGTCTGTGTGCTGATATGAAGTCACATCATGGGTGCCACCTTGCTTAACATCTCACATTTTTAAGTCAGCTGCTGAAATTCAGCTCAGGTCATATGTATTTGCTTGTTGTGGTATTTTCACATAACTAGTGAACTGAAATAATGTTGCAGAGGTTCGAACAGACGAGCATAATGTGTTCTACTGAAAGGCATTGAAAAGGTCAAATAAAAACAAATCTGAAATCCTTATCTTTTTTTTTAATCCCCCAAAGCAGTAATTTTACAGAAACATCTTTTCTTCCTGGTCCATTGATATCACACCTGCAGGCATAAACCTGACCAGATCACATGAGTCCAGTTTCCTCCTCCTCACTGGTCACAGCTCAGGTTCAGTGTTGATTTTGATTTTACTGATCACGTTTCAAGCATGTCACAGTTCAGCTCCCAGAATGAGGCTCATATCCTCAGACTGGACTCTGCTGCACCTGGTTCAGGACCAAAGGAGAGCTGGTTTCACTGTCAGGACCCTCTCTGCCTCAAGATCTGAAACTGCAAAATCACAAACATCTTTGAAATCGCTTGTTTTTTAAATAACTGTCATCAATGTGAGCTTGTTTCTTTCACAACACTATGGAAGTTGGTGTTTTAATTAATTAAAGTTTTGGATGATGACGATGATGATGAAGGCTCCTGCCTCTTTTTCCTCCAGGTGCAACGTGGATTCAGGTCAGTGCTGGTCTACCTTACGGCTCTGGACAGCACCAGTGACTTCCTGGCAGTGGGCAGCAGTATCGGCATGCTTTACCTGTATTGTCGGCGTCTCGCACACATGAACAAGTACAGCCTGGAGGTCAGAGCTCTTCTTCTGTTGTGCTCAATATCTTTTTACAGCTTTGTCCTCATTCAGTCCTCAGGTTGTCATTTCATAATCAAAACTGTTGTTTGGACGAGGAAAAAATGAGATATTCTACAATCATAAAGCACCATCCCAGTGTTCCCTACAAGTCATTGTTCTTTGTCTGCATGGGCTGCATAGGTCACATAAGCCCCGCCCATTTTTCCCATAACAGCTTTATCTCTGAGATCTGGTGTTTGTTGACATTTTGTCCATATTCAATAAACGTTACAGGAAGTATCTGAAA
>JAPQLA010000006.1:26405554-26422540 GCA_029822935.1 Naso vlamingii | reverse complement strand
CTTGAGACAGACTCTTTACCTGGGGGCTAAAGTTTACGCCCAGTCATGTTTAAAAATGGAAATGACTTACTTAACGTTATCAGAATGCGGCTTATTTTTTTCTCCTCTCCAGCATCATGTTGCTCTGCTATGCAGGATCATTTGAGGCGGAAGTACAATTCCCGCCAGAACATTTAAAGAATGCACATGCACGAATCATACCCAATCTAATAAAATGCTTTGATTAAAATTAAAAATTTCAGTTTGGTGCTTTGCTGTCAGTTTACATTATTGTAAAGTAAAAAAATCGATTTTAGTTTAATTGAGCTTATTATTTCTTTTCAATCACTGGAATGAGAAAAAACACATGAAATGAACAACAGCATTGTTTCACTTTTTTCAGTGTATTACTTACTACAGCTACATACTGTAAAAGTAAAATAAATATAGAAAATGGTTTAAAATGGGCTCCACTGTTACAACTGGCTGAACTCACATCTTTCATGGCCTTTACTCACCTAATTTTTCTATATTCAAATGCATTTTGTTCCTAATAGTTACATTCAACTAAATAAACACATTCCTCATTTCTAAATATTTTGGAATTTTTATTGCCCCATTAGATTTTGAGTTTATTAAATTTTGTGTTGAGAAAATTGGTTTACATCAGCATTTTATTGTGGAAATCAAACGTGGACTTTTGCTGTGGTCTACACATTTTTTCCTTGTTATTACTCCTACAAGTTGAGCTCTGGTTTGCCTCAACATAGAGCAGTGCTATACAGTTTTTGACCACACTAAATTGTCAGGTATATGCTCACCTAAAAAGTTTATAGATTTCTTTTTCAAGGGTTAGGGCTGGGGTTAGGGTTACCCTAACCAGAAGGCTTGGGCTGATGTGATAAAGTATACGAGAACTTAAAAATAAATATTGCTTCCTATAGTAAATTCTGTTGGATCTCTGTTTCCCATATGGACTGCAATTCGGAGCTTGTCTCGCAGCACACATCATACCTGCTGTGTCGAAGCAAGTTTGGATGATATGACTGTCCTTCTAACTTGGTTGCATCTGATGCTTCATAATAATTTTACAATTATATTATTTGTTCTGTGGAGTTTCAGTTTGTTCCTGGCATTTACATTTCCACGTGACGATGTTATGAATATGAATGAATCATGAATAAAGAACTTTCCACCAGCTTCTTGCATTTCCACATTTACTTTGTCAATTTTATTCTGTTGAGAGAAGCAGATATTAGAAGAGTTGCTGTTGTTTTTTTTTTATCCTTCCCTGTCACGAGAAGAGTAGCAGTGTCAAATTGGGTCTGTTACTTTGCAATACTGTGAGGGGACTGACTGTCAGTCTGTTATTTAAATAAGGACAAGTTGTACAGTCAAGAGGACTGCTCACTGCATCACAGTGTCAAACCTCAATGGGCAATGTGAATGAGAACATCTGTTCATAAATATTAATTTATCGCTATTTATCAGAGTTTTTGATGCTTATTTTTGAGCACAGATTAAGATTTGGGGGATTAGATCACCGTTCTTTTTTTTCCTTTCTTTACACATCCTCAGTTACAGTTGGTCAAAAATCCCGCAGTTTTCTCTGAGCAGTAAATAACTGTCTCATTTTAACACTGCAAGAAGATTTGCACTTTGTCACTTGTGCTGAATTCATTCATATAAGCACAGAATGTTAAAGGTTCAGGAACTTGTGAAAGATGTTTTCAAAGTGAATGTACTGAATTCTCCGTGGTTGTGATTTCAACAATTTTTTACTGTTTCAGTCGATTTATTTATTTTCAAATGTCTTTAATGTTTCTGTTTATCACTGAACCTGTGTCAAACATCACCAACATCTAGAACAGGATCTGTACACAGCTGATTTTGAAAACACATCATTAACAGTCCGTCAATATGTTCTCACAGATTTTCTCCAAAGACTCACAGAGACAGACGGCTGGAATCAAACAACCTAATTAGATTAAAACAAAGACTATTAACTATGAGCACTGTACTGGACAGGGAAGGAGGAGGCAGAAGAGAAAACAACTTCTTCCTCAGCACTCACCGCTGTCCAGAAGTCGACCTGCTGCCTCATCACAACACTGAAACACAAAGTTCTCTGATGAGTCCACCATTTCCTACTGAAAAGAGCTCAGAGGCTGCCTGTACAGGTCAGTCTAAGACAGAGTACCTGGACATCCCCTCAACCTCCAACTCTGAGGAAGAGGAGGCAGAGGAAGAAGGAGAGAGTATCAGCGACTGGTCGGAGGAGGATCTCTCCCTCCACTTCTCTCCTTCTGTCATCCTTGCATCAGGAGATGAAGAGTCAGATGCAGAGAGTGGCTTTGAGTGTGTTGACATTTCTGTAGAAACACTGGTGAGTCTCATCATCACTCACTAACTACGCAACTAACATCCCCTCATCATTTGTGCTCAGACTTCAGAGGTAGACCTCACTGAGCATTGTTGTTATCTTGAATTCAGTGACTTAATTCAATACAAGTGGGCACAGTGAGTTAGTGGATAGTTGTGGTACGTTGGATGAGGAAGGTTTGCAGGTGAGAACATACATCTGTGGGCTAGGATAACCTCTGTCGTTGACGTCATCTGCATACAGCAGGAAGCTGATGTTGCAGTGTGAGTTTCTTGGTCTCAATGACTTCTTTAGAAAGTTCTTCGGGTGGGTGAGGTCTGCCCCTGTATTTACTTTTTTGTCCTATTTTGTCTTTTTATCAGGCAGCCTATTGTAAAAAAAAAATTGTTTTCACCTGTCACTTTTTGTCCAGGTGAAAGGTCAGGAAGGGCTAAAGATGGTCCCCAAACGGCAAATTCAGCTTAAGAAGAAAGATGTTGAAAACGTCATCAATTTGGAGGAAACTGGGAAACTACAGGTATGACTACAACCTGTTCGCCTGTCTCAACCTGTCTGTGCCCCTTTCGTTAGTTTACCTGTCTACCTGTCCAGGTTATAATGAGGGATGGACCTGCTGAAGAGGGGGTTGCTAACAGTGGAGTGTCAGCCAGTGAGCTGCTTTGTCCCACCATCCGACACCGTCCTGATCTGTTGCTGCGGCAACACAGTATGCCTGCCTCCCTCCAAACATGCTCAGCAACCAGCAGTGATGTTTACAGCCACAGGGTCTACAAGGGTCTGGTTGCAGGGGCCGATCAAGGTAATTGTCCGTGTACATTTTCTGAAGCCCAGTCCCTCAGCTGTAGTGACAGAAAAGCTATAAAGATATCAACAACAAGGTTTCATCAACCTTCACAATTTCTCTCCTGTTCATGGATTTTAGGGTTTCATCTTGAAGGAAACTCAAGGCAGCGACTTCAGAAGTCCCTTTCCTTGGATGAAACTAAAACAAAGATGGCATCCTCCATTATTAAAAATGTTCTGTCAAAGAAGATGCAGGTCGAGCAGAACAACTCTAAAACCTCCTATCTGCAGAAACCTGAGATGTTACCCAGCCTTCCACAGCCTGCACACCAGCAGAAGCGGAAGGAAGGGGGAGGAAAAAAGACAGGTGGGAGTGTATTAAAAGTTCCAGTTCATGCTGTGAGAGACATGAGAAGCTTAGTTAAAAACACCTACAGCCTCTCGTTCACCAATGCTCCAACAACACCTGAGAATATACAGCCAAGATGCATCAAGGTGACTGGTCAGAAGGAGAGCCCCCCTCCCACCTACCAGCAGGCTGTGGGGGTCAAAGAAAATGATGAAACACAAAAGAGCTGTAAGGCTTCTGTTTGCAGTAGTTTCTCTACAGGGAACACCACAAAGGTCGCTGCATGTCTCAGCCAATCACAGGACAAGAAACCGAGCAACAGATTCACACAGCAGAGACAAGACAGTGAGACAATTTTAAACAGAAATAAGGTGGATGATGTCACCTGGTCTCTAATGTTAAATCTGCCCACAAATTCAAGTATCCACAGTGACCTGTCAGAGCACAGCCAATCAGAGAAAGCCACAGGTGTGAGTCACCAGGCTGGGACCTACCAGTCACCCTCTGTGTCCATCCAGCCCTTTCCTCATGCCCCCTCCACCTCCAGACAAACAAAGGGAACCCGACCTCTGCTCTCTGCCAAGGATCAGAGCTCCAGCCTAGATGTGTCTTCTCAGTTTGCCCCCAGCTCCTCCCAGCAGATCTTCCACTCCTGTTTCTACCCCACCACCACCCTGCATGCCTCCACCCAGACCCTGCACCCTAAGGTGGGGAATGTCAGCTACATGCACAGGCCTCCGCACTACATTCAGACACAGTTGCAACCCTTTTCACCGGCTCACACCCTTCGTCTGCTAAGGAGGTCTGAGGCGAACTATAGTGGGTCGACTATATATACATCCAACCAGCTGGACTGGACTTGCCCACCACACAGGACCAGGACTGCAGGAGACCAGGAAAGCAATGAAGACATAGTCACACCTGCAATACAGGGGCAACATGAGCTACAGAAGCTTCAACAGCAGCTTCAGCAGCAGCAGTTTTTGTGCAGCATTCAGGGTTTCTTACCTGCACAGGTGGGTAATGATTTCCTGGTTGATGTTGCAGGTTCTGCTGCAGCACCTGGGGCCCTACTTACTGGCCCCACTTCCTGTCACATAATGCCAAACCCTAAAACTGGGCAGTGCATCCATGTAAACACACCCCCACAGCCTCAGACAAAGATGCTGCTGGATCCCGAAACTGGTCAGTATGTCCAGGTGTTTCTACCTGCTGCTGGCTCTGCCCCCAACACCAATGTGTTCCCAGTGTACTTTGTGAACCGTGCCCCATTTGTGTCAAGCCATGCCCCATCTGCGATGAATCCAACTACCTCCCTTCTCTCAGTGATGCAGTTTCAGCCCATGGCTCCTGTGTCCTCCCTGTATACCCACTCCTGTCTTCCCTCTAACCCCACACACACTATCAGTTAGATTCACACACAGCTTAATCATTTGTAGTCAGATTACAGACTTATAAGGTGAGTTTATAGTTTTCATTTGGTACCAGTTTATTTTATAGTAAGTACAGTAATAATTATTTATCATTAAGTTTTCATTTAGATTATTCAGTACCCATGAACAGTACGTTGTAGGTCTGAAAATTCCATTCTGAAGACCAGAGTTGCAAACTGCATTCTGTTTTGTTTGACAACAGCGACCACAGCAGCTAATGCAGCAGCTGAGTCTGCTTGTTGTCGCTGTCTCTGTGTTAATCAGTTATTTACTTGATGTTGATGCATGTCCACCTCAGTTTCTTTTTTTCACTTCAATTTTATTCGACACCTTGATTTTATTTTCTACACAATTTGTACAGAATTTGCAACTTTTCAGTATTTTTTACCTTAAAGTTTTCAACCTGAAACCATTACACACGAGAGAAAAAAAGAAAAATACCTCTGACACACCAGCACTGTGGAAGCATTAAAGCTCTCTAAAGAGCAGAATATTAGAATGTGATCACAGCATGAACTGATGAGCGCAATCACAGATTTTTCCAAAATGGAGAAAGTGTTTCTGGTTTTTTAACTTTAAAGCCCCTCTGAGGAACTTTTGTCATGTGCTGATTGCAGCAGCACCAGAGTGAAAGAAACACAATACCAATTTGCTAAATAACATTTGGGCCATAAACACAGAATACTGAAATGATGTAAAGAAAAATCTCCTCCTGCTTCCAACCACAGAGAGTGACAAAAAGAACAGCGGATCGATCGTGCTCATAAACAAATTGTCTCTTCGGGTCTGTGTGCCGTAAAGCGTTACGTTGTGTTTCTGCTGACTGAGCAGAGCGGGTGAAGACATCGTAGGAGACAGGGAGTAATCTCCAATCTGCTCACCGATGGTCTCATTGACGATAAAGGTAAGATGTGAAGCATCAGGATTAAATTTAGATGATTTATAACCAGATAAAAGTTCCTCACAGGGACTTCAAGTAATTGTGATAAACATAATTATTCCACAATCGATTCACTCTCATTCTTCACTTCCATCATTCAGAAACATGGAGCTTCAGACTGTTTGGACTAAGGGGGAATTTTGCTAACACAAAAGCCAAACTTGAATTTTTCACATTTTAATACTTCTGTTTTATGTGAAAAACATCATCTTCACCTACACAACGATGTATTAATGATTATTATTAAAAGTAGTATTGCTATTTTCTCCTTTATTTACAGTCTATAAAATTAAATGGTTTTAATCTCACTTTTGTCAAGAATTTTCAACATGATCATTTTTTAAACCATTACATTATTCTTAAATGTGCTACAAATGTTTTTTTTTCCGCCTTTTTCACTATTTTGACACAAATGGATTTTTTTTTTTTTACAGTGTTTCGACTTACATTTACACTTACTTGCGTATGACGTTTTTTGATGTTGTAAATAAAAACGAATGAAAAATAAGAATGTTTCTTATTTTCTTCAACAGTTTCTTCAGGTCATTAAATTAATAAGCAGTTTAAGGCAAAATTTATGTTGTCTTGAGTGAAAGTACTAAAGCATAATGAATCAGGTGTGCAGTGTAGATTAAAACCCTCAAGATGTGACTCACCCTGAAGGACAATTCTGATCGGTTTCTTAAGTCTGAGCAGTTTGTGAGGTTGAAAAGCTGCTGGTTCCCCAGTTATATAACTGCTTACATAAGTTTTTTAAACTGACTTTAATTCTTTAATTCAATACATGAAAGACCCAGAAATAGGCCTGTCACTTAAACTGACACAAACAGCTTTGATTAAACACATGTAGCCTAACGTGAAGTCCTCCTAGCAGTAGAGTAAAAGACGTTCTATATGGAAGAGAAATATCCAACATTTCAACTCACAAAGCCAGATTACAGGACCAAGAAACAGTGATGTGGTTGTACGTAGTGTCTTTGATATGATGTTTTTTTTGAAAAGCCAAATTTATATGTGGGAGTAGTGGTCACCTGTCCTTCTATCGATGCTTCTTGGCAGCTCTTGCCACAGTGACAGCATCTGTCCTTGGCAGCGGATGCAGGAAGCACCGCTGTGGGTCTCGCTGTCATGTGTGAACTCACAGTGAAAATGTGATGTGATTTAAATCGGAAACCATTTTTTTGTCTCATACCACGGTGCATAGTGAGTCAGAATCTCAATCACAATATAATATAACAACATCTATGTGATTAACAGTTTGTGGAGACATCTTTGGATTTTGGCTGTCTCACTTTGCCAGACTGCTCCCTCTCACTCCACAGCAGGCAAAACGCCCACTGGTGATATGGTGATTGTTCACACTGATTAATTTTGAAAGGGCAACAACCAATGAGGACAGAGTAGTGACTGTCTGACCAATCCTGATATTTTGTCCCCTCACTGACTCAGCAACAAATGGGTTTTTTAGGGCTGGTCACTTCTGCAGTCCAGCCAAAAAGACTAGGCAAGTGAGGCCGCACAAAGATACATGTAAGTGTGGATATGATTAATGTACACAGGCCTAACATATGTCTGACTCAGAAATGTTACTATTTACCAACTATTATTGCAACAACAGGTCATCATAGGCAAAAACTAACCTCTCTACGTTCTAAACCCAGCTCCTACTTGACTTCAAAGATTAGAGAGGCCGCTGCTTGCTGCAATGATAGCCTATCACTGTGAGCATGGAAACATTTTAATGTACTCAGAGCAGCCTCTCTAATAAAGTAGTTTAAATTGTTTGAAAACACTTGTACATCAATATGCACAATCAAGAATCACAATCAAGACACCACCTGAAAAGCTGGTGCCCTTCAACATATTTAAAAAGTGAAAAGCAGATCCACATGGATGCAGGTCTATGAATCAGAGGAAATAATTACTTGCGACTGGGTGTCTGTGGATGACATTGGAGCCAATCTGCGCATCTCATTGCAAATTTCTAAACCAATGTTATTTGGAAAAACTATATTGAAGTAGGAGCTACTGCAGCACATTAAGGTCGGCTACAGTTAACAGACTTCCTTGTACATCCTGTTTCAAATCAAAAGCACATTGTTCATCCTCTTCATGTTGTTTGTTAGGGTTAGGATTTAATTTTTAAAACAACTGAAAATGTCTTCATCTCCCACAGCCAGCTTAATAAAAACCTGAGAGAAACTTTTGAAATGAACATTATTTTGACAAACTGACCACATATTGGGAACCTACCCAGTGACATTCTTGCCTGAAAAAATTTCTGAAATTTGATAAATTGATATATTTATAGTCCCAGAGCCAGTCAGTCCCCGACATGTTTGTAGGCCAGCAACCTCCAGATTCTGCACAAATTAATTAATTTAAGCTGTGCTTGTTTTGTCAATGTTTTCAGCTTCTTATAGCTGATTTAATGTTTGTGATTGAATGTTTGTTCGTTAGTGCACCCTGGAGTCATGGTTGATTTCCCTCCTTCACTTTTTATTTCATCAGGCTTGTTGTAGCTTTGACTTTTTAAGAAAGCAGATATTTTGTGACAGAGTTGTTCATCTTTTTTTGATAACTCAATTTCACATTCCTCCAGCCTGTAATGCTGGAACTAGCATCCAAAATACTTGCCCACATTTCACGCCTAGTAACATCAACACTGCCACACATTGACAACAATCTCTGAATTTCAATCAGAAACATGAGCAGTTTCTGCTCAAATGTCTGAGTTTCCCTGAATTTCTCTTCTAATAATAAAAAAATAAAACTTGTGTTATCATCTGATAGAAGTCTCATTTTAATGAAATGTTTCAGAATAAGAAGTTCAGTTATGTCACAGGTTTGGTTTCCGCTCAGTCACACTTTGGTGCTCTGCACGTTGATGTCTGCAGTTTCCTCCTCTTCTCTCTCCTCAGCTGGTGTTGGGGTGGTCTGGCCAGATGCACAGTAACCTGTGAAGGAGGGGCTGATTGGAAAGCGTCTGAGCCAGTGAATTCGCCTGACCACACCCATCCCCAGAGGAAGATCATAGGAAGGGGAGGAGGCGGAAGTCCTCCATTCGACTAAACCACGCTCCTTTCTGGAACCTGAAGACACAGACAGACTCAGTATACACACAGAAACAATGCTGGCCATCAGAGAAGCTGACCAAGTGTGCGTGTGATGGATGGCTCACAGACATTACTAATGTAAGTTACCTGGTATTGTGTTGTCAAGACAAAAGGCCAGAAAACCTCCAACAAACATCTCAGTGGACAGAAGAACAGTCAGGATCTGATCCAGTTCTGCAAGACCTGGGAACACAGAACTGATGTGTAGGATCCGCATCCAAAACCTGATCTACATTTACACACACATACAAACACACAAGTACTCACATCCCTCCAATACACACACTCACACACACACATATAAAATCCATTCCCTCTACTCACCCAAACCCCCTATCACATCAGAATACTTGGAGTAAGCAGCATTCGGTCGTTGCCGTTTGTAAATACAACATTCAAACTGGCCCCTCCTCCCGGCTCAACGTATCGAAGTATCGTAACTTAGCGTGTACTACATGTACTGCTATACCGCTTACCTAACGTTACACAGTAAGCTACTTTGGAATATTACATTTCTTTAATGGAGAAGTCAGTAATTCAACAAGCTAACAAGCTAACAAGCTAACTGCCAGTCTTTAGCACCTCCCTGTCCATCACAAAGCAGCCCAGCTCTGTGGTCCATTAATACATTAATTTTATTAATATATTTGATTATAAAGTGTGGTCAAGACCTACTCTATATATAAAGCGTCTTGAGACAACCTTGTTGTGATTTGACACCGTATGAACAAAACTGACTTGACTTTACTGTAGTAAAACAGACACAAACATTTATTCACCTGTTTTGATGGAGTTGGGGTGTGCATCCAGGTATGTTGGCAAAGTCAAACCAAAGAACATTGAGAACCCAAGAACAAAAAGATTTCTAGATGAGTTCAAATCCACCAGCTGTAGATTAGACAGACCAACAGCTGTGATCATACCTGAGGGAAAAAAAATCAACAAATCACGATTATGTGATGGTTTGGCTAACAGACCATATTACAGGTGACTGTGACTCACCAAAGAGTGTGCAGAACATCCCTCCCAGGATCGGATCTGGCAGTGAGGCAAACAGAGCTGTGAACTTCCCAACTGAACCCAGTAGGAACATTATGCCTGCTCCATACTGCACCACTCGCCTGCTGCCAACCTGCACACAGGTTCAACGATTTCAACATCCCTCCAAAGAAGATATCACAAATGCAGGACTGAGTCCAGTTACAGGTCACATGATCACAAAATAAAAAGCTAGAGGTGCATTGGAGAACCAGGATGGAACTGCTTTTTAAAGAACTAAGGAGAGTGTTGAATATCCAGAAAAAGTTTATTTTAGCCTGCAGTTAAATGAGGTAACTCTGCTGTCCCGGGTGTCAGTGGGATGTTGGGTTTAACTTGACAGCAGGAAAAAGCGGTGCTCTCCACTGCCCTGTAGATAGCACCAACACTGCCCTATAGACAGCACCAGCTTTTTCTTCCCTTACCGACCCTCACAACCCTCAGATCCACCTCAGCTGGTCTCCTCTCCACTCCCACAGCCAATCAGCCCTTTTGTAGGAACTGAGCCTTCTCCTTCATAATCAAAATACCTTACCCCCTCATATCAGTACAAGCAGATGCATCACAGGAGGATTTGACCTCAGTTACCTTGGTGATGCCCAAGACACCTATATTTGGACTGGAGGAGGTGGAGCCATTTCCTGTCCCTAAAAGCCCAGCAATGATGCAGCAGATGCCCTCAGTGAAGATTCCCCTAAAACAAATAAAAACCAAAACCATAAAACGCCGGAGGAGCTGAGTCCGTCAGGTTTGATAGAATTCAATCCTGTCTCACCTGTTGATGGCGTGGACTGGAGGAGGCGTGGCTCCAGACAGACGAGCACAGGCATAATAATCACCAATTGATTCAATGATGCCTGACATGGTGGCACTCAGCATTCCCAGCACCCCTGCAACAGTGACCACTGGCAATCCCCACTGGCCTATCAAAGATCAAAGAGAGCAAAAAGTCAATGTTTCTACAGAAAAGCATTCTTGTTGATCTGTCTTTACCTTCACTACATCACATATGTGACCTCCCAGAGGGTTCAGATAGTCTGTCTGTGATGTCAGACCTTCAATCATTTACTGATTAGCTGTTTTTATGCGAGTTAAAGATCTTCATTTTCTTTTGTGTAGGCTGGAAAGAAGTGCTTTAACAGAGCAAGCATACTGCAACTCCAGGCTGATGACAGAGTAGGAAAATGTGGAAATACCCATCAGACATTCACAGGAATTAAAATCATCTTTTTGGGGAAAAAATAAGCTTCAAGATTTGAAACTGAATGTAGAATTCTTATTTAAATCAGACTTTCTGACTAAAAAGTGAGCACACATTCTTTTTGTGAAAGTTGTGAAGCCTGTGACTAGCTGATTTCAGGTGTCTTACAAGGGTAGGGGACTCTAAACCAGGGTGATGAAGTCATGATGTCACCACGGGCATCTGTCCGGGCCTTGTGTCCATAGCGATCTGGTTCACTCGGCAACAGGTTGCTCAGAGTGAGAATGTAGCAAACAAGCCAAACCAACAGGATGGCGAGGATGATCTGAGAGAGATGTGACAAAACTGAAAACAGAATTGTTTCGAAATGTTTAGAGAATTCAAGATGATTAATAACTAAAAATCTGAGGGACCAACATCCTCACCACACATCACCACCTGACATCAGTCCCTGAAACTTTCACATGATAGCCAACTGTTTTGTTTTTTGTTTTTTGTTTTTTTGGTACGAGTGTTTTTATTTACAGGAAACATTTTAAAGATCTGGACTCTGGTGTATGTCAGTCCTTTCTTCCTGCTGTACACAGGAAAAGGTAGTGATGTTGCTCTCAGGTACTGGGCAAACAGCACAATGAGCAAAATACACCTGCAGAGATAAAGAAAGAAAGTGAGAGAGAGACAACTGTCTGTCTGCCAAACATGTTGTAGTTAATGTGTAATTAGTTGTTAGAGCAGAATAGAGAAAGGTGAAACGATCTAAAGGAAGACAGAAGGCAGGATGCACAGACAGACGAACAGACAGGTGTCTCACAGTGCTGAAAGGCCCCAGTGGGACCCAGCTCTGTCTCCTGCGGTGGTGAACACAGACAGGCCGATCAGCGAGACAGTTGGAGTGATTGTGAGTGGTCCAATGTACTTCAACAGCAAACCTGGCAACCCACAGAGACCAATGACAACCTCCACAGCACTGGAAATAATGATGGCCCCCTGAATCTGAAATACATAAGAAAAAAAGATTTGTTTGCATTTTATTTGCCTCAGTTTCCACTGCAAGATAGATGAGCAAGATTTTCCCTGTAACTTTTGTCTAAACCTTCCTAATGGAAGATGAGTGGCCTAAGACAGGTTTAGGAATTTCTGCATTTTTTCCCCATATTATGATACAATGGTCAGTGGTTCTGTTCCCTGCACAGTCTAGACTACACCTTGCCTCTCCCTCCTGTGGGGTCTGACTTTAAAGAATGATTCCACACTGAATGAAGTTTTGAGTAACTCAGTCAGTAAAGCTGCAGTCCCTCTGGCTTCCTGATATCTGTCTGCTTCTTCAGGTGTCACCTGCACAAATCAAACCATCAAACAATAATCACTTACCTCTCTGATGCGTGGCTGCCAGATGTGTGAGGTGTCTAGTGGAAGACTCCAGTTCCC
Organism: Naso vlamingii; assembly: GCA_029822935.1. NCBI lineage: Eukaryota > Metazoa > Chordata > Actinopteri > Acanthuriformes > Acanthuridae > Naso > Naso vlamingii. The sequence continues at coordinate 26,409,890 of JAPQLA010000006.1, read as the reverse complement.
ATAAATCTCTTCTGCAGAAAAACAAAACAAAACCCTTGTTTAAAAGCAGGACTACAATCATCTGTGAGACTAAGAGACAAACAGACTGTCTCACCCTCACTGGGACACTTCCAACGGTCCAAACTGAGGATGGCTTGTGCAGGGATCAGGAAAGCAAAAGCACTGGCCTGAAACAGAGGAAGTCTACACGCCCACACACACACACACACACACACACACACAGACACAGACACACACACACACACACGTCATTCACCTAACTCCCACTGTCTAATCTGAATCCTCGGGTCTCACCTGACTCTATCTGTCTCACCTGATTCCCACAGTTGTCTGGATTAATGTTGTGATTCCAACGGTGGTGAAAATGGTTCCTATCAGCTGACTGATGGTGTTCTGGTCTTGGCCAACACACATGGCCTCGGCCAGAAGAAACGGTACTGCTACAGTGCCACTGAAACATGTCAGGTAATGCTGAAAACAGAACAGGTGACATATGACATCATCATGAATTTCTCCTTGCATTTGATATTCAAACAAGAAAAAACCAACCCAGTCTAAACCAAGCCTAAACTCATTCTACGCAAAGTCTAAACAGAATCAGACCAGTCTAAACCCAGTTTATTTCCTGGTCAAAACCCAGTATAAAACATTGGTCTAAACCTAATCAAAAGAGTGTAAACACAGTCTATTTCCACTTTTACCTGTAGACCCAGTAGAATACACAGGTACCAGGGTGGGACGTCTTCAATGGTGTAAATCATGTCTGTCTCTGCTCTCTGAGCCTCTGCCAGTTGTTTATTCTTCAGGCCTTCTCCCATTGGCTGGTTAACCCCGTCTGTCTTGTGGCTCTGCTCCTCCGCCACGGATTCATGTCTCTGATTGGACACAGGAAACTTTAGAATTTTCAAAGAACAACTTACAAAGAAATGAAATTAAAAAATACCACTGTTGAGGATTTTGGTGCCACATCTTATTAATTTTTTCACTAAGGAATACTTAAGTTACATTAAGTAGCAGGATGTAACCACAAAGTGCTCCTGATGGCTGTTTCATCAGTGTGAGAATTTGTGTGAATGAGTTCCTGATGGTCGGCATTGTATAAAGAGTTTATCTGCATTAGTGTGTGAGTGTGTGTGTGAATGGACAAATGCTGACTTGTGCTTGCTTTGGGTGGTCAAAAAATTAAAAAGTGCTATTCAAATAACAGAGTTCAATTATTTCATCTGAGTTCGACTCAGCTGTGCACTGAAACCAGGATTCATCCTCAGGCCCTCTCTCACACAGAGTCCCAACATTCCAGATATGAGTTGATAACATCATGAAATCGTTTAACAACAACACAGAAGCAAGAGGATAAAACATAAGTAAACAGTTTGGGAGACTGATGTTCTAAAAGAATATGCCAAAGCTTGCTTGACTGGAGAACTTTCTCTGATTTTAGGGTAGTGCTTAGACATCCCCCCCCAGGAGATGAATGAATGAAAACAATCATTTGTGACAAACTTTACACAGATACAAATCAGCAAATCAATATCTTACATTCACAATACACAAATACGAGAGAAAACTTTTTTTGAGTGTAGGGGTACTCAAAATCACCAAGCGATTAAAGTTTTTCTTTGACGTGTGACACAGTTACAGAAATTCACACATAGAAAACACTGTGGTTTAAAAAATGTGACCACCACTACGACGAGTTTATGAGTTTTACTGTTTGCAAATCAATTCAAGAAATCAGAATTAAACTGTCTCTCTTTCTCTCTCTGTCACTCTCTCCCTCCCTCACACACACACACACACACATACATACATACATATACACACATACACACCGTTTCTATTGATCACAGTGTCACAGTGACCCAAAAGGAAGAGCATGACTCTGAAAGACAATAACCTACTGAAGATACACCTACGACTAATAATAATCCATTTGTCCCACAGTCGTACAGTTCTCCTGTCCCACAGTTTACCTGTGATACAGTTCACCTTTCAAGCAGTTCACCTGCCCTACAGTTCACCTTTTCTGCAGTAAGCTGTCCTACAGTTTACCTGTCCTACAGTTCTTCTGTGCTACAGTTCACCTGTCAAGTACTTTATCTGTCCTACAGTTTACCTGTCCGACAGCTACCTGTCCGACAGTTTACCTGTTCTGCAGTTCTTCTGTGCTACATATCACCTGTCAAGCAGTTTATCTGTCCTACAGTTTATCTGTCCTACAATACTACAGCTCTACAGTCTTCATGTTTCAAAGTTCCACAGTCTACCTGTCCAACATTGCTGGACAGGTAGACATTGTTGGATTGTTCCACAATCCTTCAGTGACTGGAGTGTTGGGAGACCTGTTTAATTGACTTGGACAATCAGACTTCCTAGAAACAATTATTAGTCAACAATCAATAAACAATTTACCTTACAGTCATCTTCCATTTCACCTGCAGCTGTCTTACATTCCTGGTCAATCGAACACCAAATACTGAGCTAGAGAGACAGACAGCGGGAGTGCTTCAGGTAAAAGTCCACAATGACTACAAAAAAGATTATTAACCATATCTCTCTCTCACACACACACACACACACACACACACACACGTGACTGAAACTTATTCACCTGGTCCAAAGTGTCACACTCACTGAGACAGCAATTTGTAAAGCTGATTGTCAAATTCCGATTACTGATTATCACTGAGGCCCAGACTGTCTCTGTGCTTGTTGTTGTCATCCAGGTCCACTTTCTTTCTCTTTGACACTTTTTTCAGGAAAACACATGCTTACCTGAGACAAAGCTTTCAATAATCATTTACCTTTCTGAGGTCATCTAGCATCAGCACTCCAGTATTATTCAGTGTCACCTGTCCACATGTCCATCCTCTTCTGAGTCTATGACTTTCTATTAAAGTGAAAATCTGACTTTTGTTGAAGGTGCCATACATTACATTTTAGCACCAATAGCAGTATAACTGCCACATACAGTCAAATAAGTATGTCTATGAAAGCATAATGAATATTGACTGAAAGACAAAAAACTGACCCCATAGGAGTTAAACTGCTGGAATACCAGGAATCCTAACAGCTCAGGTTAGGGTTAGAGACCTGCATATGATAAACACTTTACTTTGTCACCCATAAAAGAAAGAAGATAAAAAAAGATGGGAGTCAGATGATGTGCAGTGGATTTGAACACGTCTTTTGGCCATACTTAAACAATGTTTTCAACCCTGGTAACTGTGTTTAATCTTAATCTTAATTAGGTGTTTAATTATGCTAAAACTTCTCATTTTAAAATTTATTTCTCTCTCTTTCTCTCTGTGCCTCATTGTGTTAGTTTTTTTAACCCACAAGATTTGTACATGGACTTATATGTGCACTTTGCTTCTACGTGTCATTAAATTTAATTTTCATGTAAATCTCCATCATATCAGTCTGCTGATAAATTAGCTGGGCTAAATTAAATCTCTCAAAACACGTCAACAAACTGTTAAATTATTATCTAAACAAGAATAAAAGCAAAAGCTTTCATAATTGATTTTTGAAATACCGTCAGGGCTTCAAATCTGGAGGTCTACAGATGTTATTTTCAGAATCTTCACATCCCATTTAGCAAAATTTTTTAGGTTGCTATGCAATACGTTCATTAACCTTCAAAATCAAATAAAATCAAAATCTGTTCAACAAATCGGAAAGTCTCTATAAAATCTTTGTACTGAATTAACAGCTAAACCAATCAGTTGTGATCAGATCAGTAACAGATGAGAGCCAGACATTTCCCATCATGCCCTGGGTCTTGCAGTTTGTGGAAAGTAGCTCTGGCCACCTTGGTCTTCTGTGGTTCTCATTGTCCACATGATGTGACATCACAGCAAGTCCGGATCAAGTCGAACACAAACCTGACCAGAATTCATTGTGCAGAGATTGGAGTTATTGATTCTGTGCAGGCCTGTGGAACAAGTTAACTGTAGGACAGGTGAACTTTTAGACAGGTGAATTGTAGGACTGTGAGACAAATGGATTGTTATTAGTCATAGGTGTAGCCTCAGTACCTTACCTCCGGGGTAAATGTGACACTGTGATCAATAGAAAAGGTGTGTCTGTGAGTGAGTGTGAGTGTGAGAGAGAGAGACTTCAGAAAAAATCAAAGCCAAGATGACTAACTCAAAATAATGCTAAGACTGTGTTGGGATTTGCAACTTAATATTTTGGATATCAGAATTAATTAATAATTATCATAGATAATTATTATTTAAGTATTTATTCATAATTAAGATCTAATTTACATCAGATCGCCTCAGGAGCACCACCCTTAAAAAGGGAAAAGATAGCCACTTCGTTGATTCAG
>JAPQLA010000006.1:26368631-26381728 GCA_029822935.1 Naso vlamingii | reverse complement strand
CTGTCGCAAATTCGCATCACTGCTGGACTGAAGAGTTTCAATGCAAAATAATTATCGGCGAGTATTTTTGCTTTTTCGTGTCTTTTATTTGTGAGGCTCTCTGTGTGAAGCGGGCTCCCTGCTCACACATGAGGCAGCATGTTAAGCTCAAAAAAACATTGATAATATCTGACTTCTGTCTCAGACATAAAAATCTTCCACGTGGAGCAGCAAGAACTTTTCTAATGGAAACCCCCTCTATGATCCAAAGCAGTTTGCACTGAACCTCACTTGTGTATAAATGAAAAAAACAAAAACAAAAACCCAAGTTAATATGTGAATGTATATAAATAAATGTGACTTAAAACAGAACAGCAAAGGCAGAGAAGATGTATCTAACCAGACGGCGATCAGACAGATGGAGATTCGTCTCATCTCTCTGGTCCTCAGCAGGTCGTATGCTGTGTATGACGAGCGACTCGACTCAATTTCCTTATCCATGTGAGAGTGCAGAACCTGCAGGTCACATTTAACTGATCTCAGCGTCTGAATGGATATCACACGTCTTTATTTCATGTGATAGACAGCCTTGTAATCAGATAGACAGGTTACCTCCAGTGTTAACTTGTCAATTATGTCTGATTTTCCATTAATTCGAGCGACTCTGTGAAGAGTCTTTAACGCCTCCTCAGAACGACGGTTCAGAACCAGCCAACGAGCCGACTCCGAGTACCACCTGACCAAACAGAAAAAAGAAAGATGAACTACCTTTTAACTAGTTAGTGAAAGGAAAGATTAAAACCACCTCACCAATCAGACAGTTGACTGTTTGCAGATATTTCTTATGAAGGTCTACACTGACCAACTGTAGGCGAAGAACAGAAACTGAGGAGCACAGACGGCAAACTGCAGCTTCCTCCAGTCTCTCAGCCAATAGGCAAGTCCTGCCAGGATCACCTGACCGAAGGTGAAGAAGAAGGAGGTGAGCGTGCCAACTAACGCCCTCTCTTTGGTGGGGATCCACTCCACCTCTGGTGACAGACAGACAGACAGACAGACAGGTTAAGAGACAGACAGACAAACAGGCAGGAAGACAGGCAGACAGACAGACAGACAGGCAGACACACACACAGACAGACAGGCAGACAGACACGCAGACAGACACACAAACAGACAGACATACATACAGGCAGTCAGACAGACAGACAGACAGACAGATGGGCAGACAAACAGGCAGGCAGACAGGCAGACAGACAGCCACACAGACAGGCAGACAGACAGACAAACAGACAGACAGGCATACAGGCAGGCAGACAGACAGACAGACAGACAGGTTAAGAGACAGACAGGCAGACAGACAGACAAACAGGCAAGAAGACAGGCAGACAGACAGACAGACAGACAGGCAGACACACACACAGACAGACAGGCAGACAGACACACAAACAGACACACATACATACAGGCAGACAGACAGACAGATGGGCAGACAAACAGGCAGGCAGACAGGCAGATAGACAGCCACACAGACAGGCAGACAGACATGCAGACAGACAGACAAACAGACAGACAGGCATACAGGCAGGCAGACAGACAGAAAGACAGGCAGGCAGAAAGACAGACACACAGGCAGACAGACAGACAGAGACAGACAGACCAATAGAAAGGCAGGCAGACAGACAGACAGGCAGACAGACAGAATGACAGACAGAAAGACAGACAGGCACAAAAGGAAACAGAAAGACATACAGACACACAGGCAGGCAGACAGACAGACAGGCAGGAGGGCAGAAAGACAGACAGACACACAGACACACAGACACACAGGCAGACAGAAAGACAGGCAGACAGACAAGAAGACAGAAAGACAGACATTCAGGCAGACAGACGCTCAGACAGACAGACAGGCATGCACACGGACAGACAGGCAGACAGATAGACAGGCAGACAGACAGACAGATACTCAGTGAGACTCCATTAAGGATGACTCCAGACACCGCCATCCCACTCAGAAACCTAAAAATGCAGTAGGCAGAGTATGAGGGAGAGAGTGCGGCGCTACAACCCAGCACACCCAGCTGCAGGTATGACCAAATAAGGATGGACCGCCTCCCAAACCTGAGAGAAAAAGACAGAGAGAGATGCACAGGTATGACATAAAGAGAAGCTGTAACTATGATGTGGACATATGAATAAAAACATCACTCCACAGAGCCGCTGCTGCTTTCAGGTTTACAGCTACAGTTTGATATTTGTATATTTAGAGTTTGAACAGGTGAGCATCACCTGTCCGACAGCCCACCAAACACGATAGCTCCTGTCAAAACTCCACCCATATAAATGGTCTGAATCATCTGTTTCAGAGGACGCAGAGAACACACCAGCTCCCACTGAGAGAGAGACAGATTTAAAGAGACAGACAGGCAGAGAGATGTCAAGTCAGATCATCACAACCTCCTAATGACACTGTCTCATAACTCATTCAGTCTTCGGATGCGTCAGTTTGTTTCTGGAGTTCATTACACCAGCCACTGTTAGCACAACTGGAGCTACCACCGAGGTTCGTTTTGGCAAAAACTTGTTTGTTGTGACCTTCTCTAAAGAGCTGGAGGTCATAATGATCCACACAAGCAAATCTGTGTGAAGCACGAAACAAAAGAAGAAGAAAAGCTGTTGTTTTCCCTACCAGGACCTGAAGTTGTCTATTTTGCACAGTTACCCATTCGTGAGAAATGTTGGAGTTAGTGATCGTCTAGAGTCGTTTACCTCGCCAATGAATGATTCACTGCGTGAACAAAGGTGAGGACACGAAGACAAAATATGCACATGAAGACACAGACTCATGTTGTCATCATGGCACAAATTCATTCATCTCAAGTCTTTTGACAGGCTCAAGGATTTTCCTGTGTGGTCTTCAAACATACATCAAGCATCACTGCAGCGTCCTCAGGATCAAGGCAGCCTTTTTAAAATTCACTACAGTTTTCTGTTGACAATGATTACATTATTACCCTTTTTCATTCCGCCAATCAATAAAGTATTTGTGATTGTGATGAACCTCAGGGCTGATGAGGTTTTTTCTCCATACCTCAGAGACGGTGGTGGCGAGGAACTCGGAGCGGTCAAATGCCCAGCCGTCCAAGCATCCTTCTGTTGGCAGCTGGCTAACATTGACAGAACTGTTAGGGGCTAACAGCTGCCACTGAGGCTCCACATACCTGAACGACATCAACAACAAGGAAGTGATGTCAGAGGAAATGTAGTCATCAATACAATGCAGCAACAAAGCCCAAGCCTTTACCTCCTGCAGCGGTCTAGTCTATTTCCTGAGGAGTCCAAAGGGATGAAAGCTCTCAGCAGCTGCTTTTCGTCCATCTGAAACAACCAACATGTTCATCCATCACATGACGGAGCTGACTCACCGTATCAGGTGAGTAACCTGTGACGTAGTGCTGGTAGTGAGACAGGTTGGTAGTGTCAGACAGATTACCTGGTGGTGCGACAGGTTGTAGATGCTGTGATTGGCCGGCAGGCTGCAGTGGTGGGTGGGGATTCCTGATATGAAGTTGTTCAGCAGGTTCTGACTCGCTATCATCAAACCAGGTAAACTGATCAGAGTCACGTGGAGCCACTGGTACCTTCCAAACCCGCCGATCTCACCATGGCAACCATGTGGGACAGGAAACACATTACACACCTGCCTCACACATGGTCTATCTGGGCAGGTGTGTTCATCTGCACTAACTTTAAAGTAATCAGATTACATTAGCAACTACTCACCTCCTCCAGCAGCTCAGCGAAGCCCATCTCCTCAGTCAAATTTCTTCAGTTCTTTGTCACTTTAATGGTCTTGGTTGAAAATTTAAACTTTAAAAAATGTTTTCTTCAATTAATTGTGCATGTTTTTAGCTTCTCCACCAAGACAAGTGTTCACATAATAACAATAATATTAATATTAATAATGATGATGATGATGATGATGATGATAATAAAAGTACAAACAGGTGTCCTGGGATGTGAGGGTTGGTAACAACAGATTCAACCTGAAAACAAAAAAAAATGTAAAAAATATTTAACTTGTACAAAGGTTTCATTTTCAAAATGTGTACTCACACCTCCTCCAAACTTTCTCCAAACCTCAGTCATTTCACTGCAGGTTGTGGTGAATCAGTCTTCTATGAAACATAACAGTATATTTCTGCAATCTTTGTGACAACTGTCCATAACTCGACCCCAGTGGTTTTACAATGAACATTGAAAAAACAATTGCACAAAGTCTGGTGAGAGTTCTTAAAGGATTACTGTGGCTGCAGCGAATGAAAACAGAATGAAAAGAGGATTTTCTCTGGAAATCAGTAAAAAAAGGTACTTACAGTCTGCAGGCTGATGGACGACTGGAGGGCTGAGGAGGGGTGGAGAGACGGGTGGATGGGTGGAGAGACAGGTGGGGGAGAGTGTGAAGCAGCAGATAGTAGACAATTGAACATGAATAAGTAACTTTTCAAGGATAGTCAGCTCCATCTGAGTGTGTCCAGTGTTTGTTTTGGCCTAACATTCATTTGTTTGTTAGTTAATAGCTGAATGAATTCTCTCTGTAAAAAAAAACAAAAAACAAAAAAAACTTCAGCATGATTTTAAAGATCAACACATTGATTAATAATAATCAATATTTTGTCTGATTTGAGTTATACTACCATTTTTGCTTTGACTTAATATGACCAAAGTGTTTTCCTCAAACAGGGTTTATCATGATTTGTTGAATTTCTGCATTGGGTTCATAAATTTCTAAGCCAAATACAATCAGACTGAGTGAAGCTGCTGACTGTCTCCCACGACTTCCTGTCTGGATTTCACAATAGAGGCATCATGCAGTTTACTCGAAAGCAGCAACAGAAGTGTTGAATCTGTAGTGTCGAAAATTTTCACAAACTCTCCTCAACTTCCTTGAGACCTTTCCAGACCTCGTCCTGCAGAGCTTTGTGACATGATAAAAAGTCCTCTCAGTTTGTTTTCGTGTTCTCGCTTCTCGCTGAGTTTCTCTCTCCTGGAATTCATCCGACTGAGTTTCAGTCAACAAACATCTCCACGGGTTTTGGGTCCAGACGACACGACAAAGGACACAACAGACAGACTGCAGCAACAAACTGAACACAGACACACACATTAGAAACATGAAACATGCTGACAAATGCACAGAAAACAGAAAACACACAGTGTTCATTAAACATTCTGGTGTGTGTAATATTATCCATAAACAATAAATATTAAAAGCGGCAGCAGAGCTATAAAACTGAGAAACACACAGTGTGTTTGCAGGTACTTTAGTCACCTGCTCTCACTTTTGTATCCTAACATGAAACATGTTACAGTATGCATCTCAATGTTTTTAGTGTTTTTTCACTTATGTGGGATTAAATTCATTTTGGATTTGTTGTTGGTGTGTGTGTGTGTGTGTGTGTGTGTGTGTGATGTCAAACATCATGTTGAGTCATGATGAACAAAGAAACATGGTAGTTATGTTGAACATTGACAGAACAAAGTTAAACTCTTCAATCATTCTTAGCGACTGTTACATTGTTAGCACACGTCCTCTACTGATACCTCAGTCTGTAGACTTAATACTGATTGGCTGACAATGAGTGACATGACAGAAAATGAAATGTAAACTTAAAATGAATCAATGAAATCTCCAGAAACTAGTTCAAACTGTTTATTGAATTCAACTGTTATAACATAAAACGCTTCAGACATCGTCGCACTTGTACAATTTATTTGTACAAGTATTTCATTTGATATTACTGCACACTGTTATACTGCAGTAATAATGAGGACATTAAACTTGATTGACACTGAAACAAAAAATCTTGTTTTAAAGACGGAAAGTTTGTCTTCAGTTTTCAGACAGTGAACATTAACTTCATGTCTCATTGCTGCCCCCTGATGGTCATTATTAAGAACTATCCAACATTTTTGTCATTACAAATCTTCAGCAGTTTTAACTTTTGACTGCTGTCTTTAATAAAATACTGAAGTACACATAGTACTATTATACACTGTTTGCCAATTTACTGATAAGCTGGAGATTTCAGGTGCTCAGATTAGTTAAAAAAGAAGTTTGACAAGAAAACTGAAATAAAACAACAGCCATAAAATGTTGTGCGCACATGCATGAACAGAAATCTATTGACAAAGTAATCACAGTATTGTATACTGTGTATAGTTTACTGGTAAAGTACACACAACAGTAAAGTTGTATGCATCCAGGTTATCGTGTTGTTTGACCTGAAACTGATGATAATATAGTTTTTAAATGCAGTTTGGTGTGAATGCAGGTTAAATCAGTGAAACATTTCAAACATTTTCAGTCTGAGTGGTTTTATTTGAACAACTGTCAGTCCCTGAAGGCATCATGACGTGTTCACTGACACCTCACTGTCAGGACAAACAAGCTCAGAAGTTTTATTTCTGTGGAGACTGAGGCATATACTTTATACACATACACACACACTTTTCCGACTCTCACTGATGGAGCTGCTACAACGAACATTTGAATATTTATGTACAGAAATTTACAGGAATACAGAAAAATGCTAAAAAACATGAAGTTGTGCTTTAAAAACACACCATGACTCAGACAAGCTTGAGTGGAATTAAAACAGCAAATATTTATAAAAAAAAACTAAAAAACAAATGAAAAAAATAATCATCAGATTCATTTACAAGGTGTGTCTAGGTCATCCAATCACACCGTCCCACTGCTGGTGTCCTGAGCTGTGACTGGTTGATGAAGATCTACAGTGTGGTGAGAAACTCTCTGACCTGCAGGAACAGACAGACTGCGTCAGATTTAACAGCAGAATTTAATTCAACAAACAGAAGGTAAACACAAGTCACATGATGCAACCTTGTCGATGATAACTTCCTGTTTGATGCGATCGTCCTTAAAGTCGTCATCGACGTCCAGAATGAGAACAGGAAGATCATTCAGGTAGTCAAAGTCCAACCTGTGCACGCACACACGCACACACGCGCACACACACACACACACACACACTATGTGAATTACATGTGTTGATATGCTGGAGTTCAACAAGTCCTCTGTTAGAAAAACTGCAGCAGATGCAGGAGTTAAGTTAACTGTCTTTAATATTGTCCCACATGAGTAAATGCCGTTACAATATCCACAGTTGTGGTTTTCTGTAGAATTCTAAACAAATATACATGATTGATACAAAGTATAGTGAACAGTGAAATGTATAATAAAGTCAGAAAGAGAAGTAGTAATCACAAGAAAAACATGTGCATGCAGAACAGTGAAATACACAAGTATATACACAATTTAACCAAATAGATAACTTCTGTAGACATCAGTCACCACAGTCTGAAGGCAATACTAAAAAGGTCCACAAGGGGTCTCCCTAAACCACACAAAGGATTCTGTAGCACGTGTTGCATGGCTGCTGTTACTTAGCGGTGTAAAGACACACGCAATAAGTGCCGTTCACAGAACTGGATAGCCATCTGTCATTCTTAACAAACAACACAACTGTACATAACGATATTCAAACTTACACAGCACGTAGTAATGTACGACAACGGATTGAGCTTAAATCCAACAACTACAGCAAATATCGGCTACACATTCAGAGAAATCAGGCATGCAGGCATAGACAATCAATGGTTGTAGATGTCTGATGACCTGCTGAATGCTGTTACCACTGACCCTCTCTGCACGCTGACTGCGCCTGTGCAGCGTGTCGACAGATAATCACAGTGGACGCACTGAAGCACTGCTCGTCAAATATGACTCTTTAACTGTCCAAAGTTTCGGTAATATTGTAGTTTATCATGAAAACATATCATCTTTAAGATGGTCTTCATCTTGAAAGCTGAGCCCGCCCTCTTTCCGCTGCGTCACACGTCATTTCCCTCTGAACGGTTCGACCCCAAACACAACCCCTCAGGGAAACACTGCACTGCTCCTCTTTGCTTCACACACAATACCTGTAATTTTAATATGAGGAATCAAACAAAATGAGCCGAAATCTAAAAACTGATTTTTCTGAAATCTGTTTGAATCACATTGAGGATGTTTCCTGAATATTTTATTGTTCATAAACCAGCAGCTTGGAGTGTTGTCGTTGTGAGCATGCTCCGTGGTTACCTGAGCTTCCTGTGGAACAGCCAGGACTCGTGCTTGAAGTGAAGTTGTTCCAGGTACTCCAGAGGAATGCCCTGCTCCTCCTCCCTGCCTCGGTGCAGCAAACGCTGCATGCAGCGCTGAAACAAACAGGAAACAGTTTGAGTGAGATGCCAGCCTGACACATTGTGACGGTCAGCAGTGTTCCTTCACGCGGTGATGCGTTGATTCATCACCGCGTGAAGGATGTTGCGGTTAATTGTGTGAGAGGAAAACAAAATATTTTTCATGTAATTTCACAAACATCGTTTTAACGTCATTTCTTAAACATCTCATTCCCAGACGTTTCCACAGTTACAAGTGCCACTACACCTCATATTACTGAGTTAAATTTCGTTTTTCTTGATGTCTGTAGTCTGGAGAGAATCAGGAAAGTTGTGCTGCCGACATCTGAGCACGATTACAGACGAGTGGGAAGCAGAAATTAAACTTCAGAAATGTTTACAAGAGAAAATGTATTTCATGTTTTCTTCGATGTATTTTATTTCACTCACCAGCAACTCATCCACTATTTATTAGAGTTAATTATTATGACCCGACGTGGAGAAAACTGCAATCCACTCGTGATATTCCTCGCTTCTACAAAATGAAAGTAAATAAATAAATATGTTCTTTTTTATCCTGAGCTTCACAGTCTGTTTACTCTATTTAAAGACAGAGTGAGAGACCAAAGATTTTGTCAGAATTGTCTTTTGATGCTTTTGATGCTGACTGCTGTTTCAGGAGAGGAGACTGAAGAGAAGACGGATGTTGGAAAAACTGTTTTGATGTTTCAAACTGTGGGATGATCAAAAAATCGTCGGAATGCTCTTCAAAAGAAATATGACGTGCTCTGGTTTTGTGTCGACACCAACAGGCGCTCTCTCTTCAGCAAGTCACGCTGTCAGTCAGCGCTCACCGTTTGAACTGTGCTGATGTAGCCTCGCAGATCATCCGGTGGACTGAAGCCTGAGCTCCGGCCACAGAAGAGCCGCCGTCATTCAACTCTGGAAAAGCAACTGTCTGCCAGAAAGTGACAGCTGTCTGCGGGCAGTCTGCTGACACTGTTTGGTCTGCTGTGATCCAACACGTGAGAGTCCAGACAGATTTATTAAACACTTTAGTTTCTCCAGAGGCCACAAACATAGAATGGAAGACAGTCAACAGATGATAACCAAACAAAACAGCCGTGTTGTGATTTTTGTCACGACTGACCTGCCTCAGTGATCAAATCACAAGTGGACAGCCATCGCTGCGTCTGTTCACACCTGATGTGGCACTTCCTCACCATGCGCACAAACAGCCACATCATTGTGTTGACAAAGAACACATAAGAGCCAGCAGCAACACGCTGAGAATTCATCCAGAACATGTGACGTGTTTCAAGAACAGTCCAATCCATCGGCTACAGTTTCACCATGTCTGCAAAGCCTAAACACAGAATGGTGTCATTTTTTAAAGGAGCTGATTTCACTGTTTCCTGTAACACCTGACATGTCCACTGTCCAATGACATTCAAAGTTTCAGACACAGAGCAGTCTCTAACCGGGTCGACAAAATCACAAACTCAAGTTTTACGAGCAGACAACAGCTCAATGTGTCGTGTTTAATGATAAATCTGCAAAAGGACTCAGACTTCATGAAGTTTCTCTTCACCCGAAGATAAAAATGACGTCAATTTAACGTGTGTGGCGAGTTCAGTGAAAGCAGTTGAAACAGACGATGTGTTCACAAACGTCAGAGTGTTCGTACGCGCTCACAGAGGACATCGGTCGACCAGGCGGTTCAGCGTTGACCCGCCCACACACACTCACGTACACACTGCTTAAAGATAAGAGCAGCACACATCTGGTTTATTCACATCTGTACTGAGAACTGTCCACTGCTGATCGGGTCACTCGCAGTGCATGTTGACCTCAGGTGTGAACAGGATCTTCCACACGGCTTCACTGTGCAGTAAAGCTGTGCTGTGATACTGTGTAGTGCAAGTGTTGGTGTCAGCAGTCGTACCTGTGGCTGAGCTCTCAGGTAGATGATGCCATCGAGGGCGATGTCAGCTTCAAACTGGTTCAGTAACCAGGTGTGCCAGTCCTGATACACACTCCACTCTGTTTCTGTCAGGTTACCACACTCAAACAGGTTGGACGCAAACACGTACCTGTACACACAGTACACACAGTACACAGGTTACTGCTGTACCAGAACCCTCCATTCAGGAAACAAATGCAGTTGACGTGGTGACATTGACTGCCCAGCGCTGCGTTCAGTCAGAGACCTTTTAGAAAAGAGACACGTCACTCTGATCATTCTGAATAGAAGAGGCCGCAAATTCAAAGATGGCGTGTATCCCCCCCCCAACAGCCAATCACATGCTTTGTTTACAGCCGCACTGGGACATCTATTAGTCAATCCTGCTGTTGTGCTGCAGCTTAGAGAGTCTCAACAGTGATTCTCTAACCAGCTGGAGGACAAAACAACTTGTTTTAAACTTTGATCGCTCTCCTTCTTTTAGATGGAGATCTTTTCTTCTCTGACTGAAAAAGCTGCTCGAGGGCGTTGCCAAGATGGCCGCCGAGTGGCAGACTCGTTTATAAAGATTCTGGTAAAGTTACCTGTCGGAGTAGACGGAGCGTTCGTAGAACTGAACGGGGTTTTCTGCCTGCTGGAGTTTGACCAACGGAGGCTGAAGCTGAGAACGAACTCTGCTGAGACAGGCATAACTCTGACAGAGAGACAGACAGACAGGTAAGACAGACAGTCAATAAGACAGATAGTAGGGATGGAATGGTTCCCGTTCGGCTCGCTTGTCACGGTACGGGGTGTGTGCGTGTGTGTGTGGGTATTGTTCGGTTCACTGCAGGCACACATGAAGCGTTGAAGCTCTGACTCCACCCCCTTCATGAGACACATACAGGTGAGCATCTCTGTGACGCACTGACACCAGCGGCGACTCAATGGAAACTGGACAAACTGATCATCGTCCTACAGAACATGAAAGTATGTTGTCGTTGTCGTTGGGTTGAGTGTGTGTGTCTGTGTGTGTGTTACTTTGGTTTATGCTACACTTGAAATTGACGTCCTGCTAATTAGTTTTTTATTATGTCAAATAACACAGTGACAGTGAAACTTCACAAATTCAGACACATTCTTTAACTGTATTTATTTCAAGTGGACACACGAATGAAGTGACTGTCAGAGTTGAATCATTGTTGACTTTGTTTTGTGTGTTTATTTTAAATAAAGGAAAGTCGAGTGCTGCTGGAGTTCATGCTGCACTTCATGTTGATGCCTTTGCCTGTAATGTGGCACTAATTTAACGGTCAGAACTGTAAGAGTCGCAGCAAAGTTCAAACTGTAAATGCAGCCTCAACACTTCAGTCAGTTCAGTCTTTGCTGAACGTGCATGAACCTTCCTCTAGATGGCAGTAACACTAACATTTCACTGAAAACCTTCTGCTTAAATTCACTTTTGACAGTGAGTGAATGTTTATGTTCACGGCTACAACGTGTTAAACAGTTGAAAACTTTTTGACAAAATCGAGCTTCACCTCAGACAGTCACACGACTCCGTCACGTGATGCCTCCGATGTTTGACCGTCTGTAACTGTTGGATTATTAGGATGAGCCGAAAACCACGAGCTCAGAACCGTGACACGAAGCGAACCATAGATTCTGTCACACAGCTCCACCTGCTGTTCATGACGGCTGAAGTCAAGTATTCGTACCTGGAAGGTGTATGACCAGCGGCTCGGTTTATCGTACAGCATCTGCAGCAGGTTTCCTCCACTCTTCTGAGAGGAACTCAGCTCCTGCGGACAGACGACAGCTAAGCATTAAGGGTTTGATACCCGCCTCCTCCCGCCCTCATGCCAAGGGGTTTTTAGGTCACACACTGAGCGCCGGGCTGCACCCGATGCTCGCTGCCTCCTGCGTGTGCAGGACTGGCTATGCGAGCCGCTCAGTGTGACTGACTGACTGATCGTTTTGTTTATTTAGGTGTGTGTATTGTTTGTGAGAACATGGAGGAGCTTGTTTTTCTCCACTGTAATCAATTTACATCACTTTATTTACATGTTGTTTATGTTTGAACGTCTGTCTCAACACATCACCAACGTCATACTCAAAAATGCTGACATAAACAAATATCGGATTTTTTCTTCCCCTCAGAATAAAGTGAAGCAGGCTGTGTTGTGTTCAGGGACTGAATGTTACCTGGTAAATGTCATCGCTGTCGCTCTGGATGTTGCACCATTTCCCAATGGGTTCAGGAATCACCTCCCAGTCCTCTGACGTCCCCTGGAGGAGACGCACAAACGTCGACTTTCCTGCAGCTGACAGACAGACACTCAAGAACTTTAATATACTTTTGAGGTACTTGTACCAGACCTGTGTATTTTAACTTTGGTAGTTTATACTTTGGCTCCACTACATTTCAGAGGGAAATATCGAACATTTTGCTTCACCAAATATCCAATCCAATATATAAAACATAAAAGCTTATCAAAGTGCTGCACAATGATCTAAAATACAGGACAAAAACAGATACAGATAATAGTAACAATAAATTAAAAGAAGGGGTCAAAAATAGATTAAAATACAATAAAATTAGAATAAAAGAAACAAGGATAAACAAGAACAGAGATCACACAACTCTCACGCTGAGTTAAAAGCCAAAAAATAAAAGTAAGTTTTAAGACATGATTTAAAAGTTGGCAGGGTGGGGGACAGTTTTATTTCTAGTGGTAGCTCATTCCACAATTTAAGGGCCGCCACAGAAAAAGCTTGATCACCTCGCGTTTTTAAGTTAGAGACAACGAGGAGGAGCTGATCAGCTGACCTCAGAGATCGCGAGGGAGTGTAGATATTTAAGAGGTCTGAGATATATTGTGGAGCTGATCCGTTTAGTGCTTTAAAAACAAACAATAAAATTTTAAAATTA
>JAPQLA010000006.1:26272448-26286855 GCA_029822935.1 Naso vlamingii | reverse complement strand
TTTTTTTTTTTCTTGGCCTGGTGGCGGGTCTCCTTGGCCTGACGGCCCGCCAGGCCTGTACAATGGTAGGGGAAACACTGGACTGTAACTCATTTTGCAGATGGAATCCAATCAATTCCAATCCAAATTTATTTGTAAAGCACATTTAAAACAACAAAGAGTTGACCAAAATGCTGTACAATGAGAAATTAAGAACAGTGAAAAAAAGTCACGACAACAGGACATAAAAACTTAATACGTAAAATCAATGAAGAAAAATGTAGAGGATAGGAACGAGGGGGACAGCCGAATATGTGGAGGCAGAGCATTTCAGAGCTTAGGTGCTGCTACTGAAAAAGCCCGGTCACCCCTCAGCTTCAGCTTTGACCTTGGGACAGTCAGAAGCAGCTGATTAGTTGATCTAAGTGTCTGTGGTGAAATATAAGGTCTTAAAAGGTCTGAAACATTGGAAGGAAAAGGGCCGTTTAAGGATTCGTAAGTCAGTAATAAAATTTCAAAATCAATCCTAAAACACACAGGGAGCCAGTGAAGTAATGCTAGAATAGGGGTAATATGCGCACATTTATGTTTGCCACTTAAAAGATGAGTCGCAGTGTTCTGAACAAGCTGTAGGTGGTTGAGAGAGGCTTGGCTTGCACCAAAATATAGTAATAATAATCAAGATGTGAGGAAATAAAAGCGTGTATAATCTTTTAAAAAATCGTTAAAAGATAACAAGGACTTAACCTTAGATAAAAGCCGGAGTTGGAAAAAGCTAGATCTCACAACTGACTTTATCTGTTGGTCCATTTTTAAATCTTTGTCCATTATAACCCCCAGATTTTTCACAGAGGGTTTGAGGAAGGTTCAAGAGGAGACAGGTCCATACTTGGGTTGGTGCCATCTCCGACACTTTTGTCTTGCACTGATTTAGTTTCAGAAAGTTCAAAGCCATCCAGGCTTTTATGTCTATGAGGCAGTCTACAAGTGGGCCGAAGGGGTTAGTGGGCTTTATTTTCAGGGGCAGGTAAAACTGCATGTCATCGGCGTAAAAATGGAAAGACATGCCATACTTTCCAGAAATAGAGCCCAAGGGAAGCATGTACAGTCAATCAGACCAAGT
Source organism: Naso vlamingii (assembly GCA_029822935.1). NCBI lineage: Eukaryota > Metazoa > Chordata > Actinopteri > Acanthuriformes > Acanthuridae > Naso > Naso vlamingii. Next base: position 26,285,753 of record JAPQLA010000006.1, on the reverse strand, counting down.
ATGGAGCCCTGGGGGACTCCACATGGAAGAGGAGCAGGGGAGGAGGTGGCAAGTGCAGTTCCAGTTCTGTGAAATGCTTTAAAGCCAGATTGGAACACCTCAAAAATGCCATTAGTATCTAAAAACATTTGTAGTTGATTAAGAACAGTTTTCTTCAGGATTCTGGAAAGGAAGGGGAGTTTGGAGATGGGTCTAAAGTTGGAGAGGACTGAGGTGTCCAAGTTACATTTTTTTAAAAGCAGCTGTACCACAGCGTGTTTAAAATTAGATGGAACTGCACCAGAGGCAAGGCTACTGTTAATAATGGCTTGGATGTTGGGACCAATGGTCTGAAAGACCTCGTTAAAAAGGCGAGGGGGGACGATATCTGTGGGACAGGCCGAGGGTTTAAGATGATCACTGGTTTTTCTTGAGTGAAGTGAGTGATACTTGTTGAAAGCAGCAGAACAAGTGACAGTAACAGAGGGATCGTGCGTCCTCACAGTCTCAGTCTTGTCCGCAAAAAAGTTAAGGAATTTGTCACACACATCAGAAGATACATCATAGCACACAGGCTGGGGGTGTTGTGTCATGTCATTAAGCCAGGGCTCCCGTTTAGGATTGGACCTCACCATTGTAAGAGGAGCTAAGCTACAGAGTCCAGGATGCTCTCACAAGTAGACTGAAAAAGTGAGACCAGCTCCTTGGTTTTAAGACATGGAGGAGGGTCAGAATAAGTTACAATAACATCATTAAAGGCAACAGAAAACTGTACAGCAGTAGAATGGTTAATGATGCAACGTTTACGAGCAGGAGCATATGGGTCAAGCATTTGACAGGGGAGTGAGACTTCAAAAACAACAGGATTGTGAACAGAGAAAACCGCGTCCACACATTCATATTAAAAACAGGCAAACCACAGGATAAAACAAGATCCAAAGTGTATCCATGCTTCTGTATGGGGCCAGTTACAGACTGTTCACGATTAAAAGAGTCAGTACGATCAAGAAAGTCTATAACCAGTGGCTTACTGGGACAGCGGACATGAATATTAAAATCTCCGATGATTAAAGCCTTGTCATAATTCTCGATATTGAGGTGGTCGGTAAATCATGGCACACAGAACTGGGTTAGACCGACCCATTTGAAACATGTTCACTTCAAAGCAGGAGTAAGAGTCAGGAGATAGCTGCCGACAGTTAAAGCTGTTTTTAAAAATAGTTGCTACTCCACCTTCTTACTGTGAAGCAACAGTGGAAACCACTGAGCCACTGCGCTGCTCATGCTGTGCTCAGTCCTGCCTCCACATTCCACCAAAAGACAAGGTGGATGAAATGATATGAACTGACCAATGATCTAAAGAGGCTGTCTGCCTGTCTGTGTGTGTATCTGTGTGTGTATCTGTGTGTGTCTGCCTGCCCATCTGCCTGTCTGCCTGTCTGTCTGTCTGTCTGTCAGGTCCTGGATCAGTCAGAGAGCAGATCAAGATGATCAATGAGAAGTTTGCAGGAGCAGCAGGCAGCCAATGGCAGAGCCAGGAACCATATCCTTCTATAATACAAAGAGTCTTGCACGTGAATACTGCATGTACACAGCAGAGTAGTACAGTGTTTCGTGTGTGTAGACAGCAGAGCAGTACAGTATGTATTGTTACTGCAGTATTGTTCCTTGACCGAGCTGAACTGGATCTCAGAGGAGAGACGGTGGAAAAGAACAGCTGGGAGATTTCTTTGGAGGATCAAACTCATATGCAGAGTGTTACCCTGCTACGTAAGACACACAGCCACTGACACACACACGCACATGTACGATGAACTTCAGTCACTGTGATGTCAGCACACATTAACATGCACCATATTTAGCTGCAAAACTCTTTTATGAGCTGCTGTAACGGCACTTGATCAGTAAAATCTGTCATGGGGGAAACAACATTTGGCCACCGGGGGCAGTGTGGCGATGGACACAGATTCAGGGCGTGAACACACACACACACACACAGTGGGTGCGTCTCACGTCTTTTTAAATTGCATCCACTTTTCCCTCACTTGCGTCCTTTCCTTGCGTCTTAGTCCCGCCCACCGTGGATGCATGGAGAGACGCAAGGAAACCAAAGTGAGGAGAGAGGAGACGAGGAAAGACGTTTGAAGAGAAATGAGACGTCCTTTATGAAGACACAGAGCAGCTGGATGTGCTGCAGAAAGAGGCTGGAGTGTTCCCCACTGCTGCTGTCTGCTTCATATACTTCCACAAACACTACCAATTCTATGTAAAGCCCCTCTTCTGTTTTTACAGTCTTCGCTAATTCCCTTTTTTTTTCCCCCGAAATTTTTTTTCAATGCATCATCACGCTCACATTATCTGTGCATTAAATATCACTGCTCTCTGGACTCCTTCACGTTAGCACGCCTGAATTAATTCAGTGCAAAGAAGTGAATATGGGCCACTGACACTTGAACTGCTTCTCCGCTATCTCGTTCAAACGCTCCAGCTGTGGAGGCGGAGTTTTTGTATCCGACTGTTGAGCTGGAAGACTTCTGCAGAGGGCTCGTGTATCCTTGCTTATTGCTCCTTATTCCTCGTTCCTCGGTGCACAAATAAGAGCTTTGGGACGGTCCTCAAGATGGCATCACCAAAACGACTTCCGGTTCGAGCAAGGAGCGAGGAGAGAGGAAACAACAAATAAGAGTACTGAGACGCACCCACTGACTGTGTGTGTGTGTGTATCTGTGTGTGCAGGATGGATGACCTGGCTGTTGACAGTGATGAGGAGGTGGACTACAGTAAGATGGACCAGGTAAGTACAATTCCCAGCATGCATCGCTGCTTTGAGAGGCACACACTGTGAGCTCTGCACGGTCTGAACTCTCTGCTCCACCTATGAACACATACGAAACACATGCTGATGTCATTCAGAGTGACTGACGGTACCTGATGACATCGTTATCCCTTTTCATCCACAACCAACTGGCCCAGAAATGTAGAGAACAAACAGGCTGTAGCCACAGTAGGGGGCGCTGTAGCTCACCAAGTGAGAGCAGAGATTATCTCGTTCACTTCGTTTACATGGACACAATATTCTGTTTTTGCCCTTATTCTGAAAAAGACAACACTCCGCCTCAGCTGTTTATATGACAGATGAAGTCTACATGCAGCTGTGCACACTCCAGTTAACGTAACAGGTCTCACTCTGTTTACACGCTATGGAGGAATTCATGTCCTTTTTCAACTACAGTAATGTTCCCCCGTGGTGTGCCCTCGCTGTCACACTTCTGTAAGTTCTGCAGAGCCATGCTCTTCAAGCGATGCTTTTTGTGGCCGTGTTGAGAGTGCATCTCTTCTTACGATCAGCAAACTGGTGGCTGGTTTGTTTACATTTTACAGCTGAGCACACGCCGTAAAAAGGCACGAGCTGTGTGTCACAAACTGCCGGAAGAACCCCGATTGAGGCACATATTTCCACAAGGCCATATACATGTCCACTAAAACAGGAATAATACCGGCATATCCCACACTTCTTAATCGGAAAACACTCCATTCGGGAAAAAGCTTCAATAGGAATATCCAACCGGAATATGCTGTTCACATGACCTGTATCAAATTCGAGATTTTGCCATATTTGGAATATAAGTGGAAAATTAGTGTGCATGTAAACATACTGAATGATCTGAAACACTTCAGTTGTGTTTTTATTGACGAGTGCCGACCGAGTGTTTCTTTTGAGGGGGAGTAGGAAGTGAATGTTGTGCTTTGTGTTTCAGGGGAATAAAAAGGGTCCGTTGGGTCGCTGGGACTTTGACACTCAGGAGGAGTACTCAGATTACATGAACAACAAGGAAGCTCTGCCAAAGTAGGTTGACTTATGTCTCCCTGAGCTCTGACTGACATGCTCTGTCATACAGTGAGAGTGTGTTTATGATGAAGTTTGTCCCTGCAGGGCTGCCTTCCAGTACGGCATCAAGATGTCTGAAGGCAGAAAGACTCGACGCTTCAAAGAGACCAATGAGAAGGCAGAGCTGGACAGACAGTGGAAGAAGATCAGCGCGGTGAGTCGACGTGTTTTCACCTTTGTAAGCTGAAAACAGCAAATAAACAGTCATTAAACCAAAAATAAACAGTCAACAGTAGGGATGTAACGATGCCCACAACCTACGATGCTATACTATTCATGATGCTGGGTTTTTTTCACGATTTTTTTTTTTTTTAATGTATTTATTTATTTATTGACAAAATTAGATTCCGGACAAATTATGACTGAAAGGATTGTTTGTTTATTATTATCATTTCTCAAACAAAAACTACAGTGCTGTATTTCCTCTTATGTTCTTTTCTATATAGCATCAAAATAAAGCATTCCCTTTTTTTATTCCTGAGATACACTAACTGCAAGGCACACACTATGCAACCAGTGTTGGAAAATATTTTTTTCTTTCACCAGCTATAGTGGCCTAGCCTGGTAAACCAGACCCATAATTCACTTTGCGGTAAATTCACTTTTTGAAAAGGGTCTGGCTCCTTTGGGGATTCTTTGCAGAATTTGAATCCCAGTAGGCGTGGTATCGGGTTAAGTGTAAAACTACTAGAGCAGCCTTAAACCAATCGGCATTGACACTGACTGTATGACGTGTGCTTTGTGCCCGGCTATTCAGTAAAACACGGTAAAACAGACTGAGGAGTGGGAAGGTTAATGTCTGATCTGTTCAATAATCACATAAATGCTGTTATATTGTCTTGTGATTGAGATTCTGACCCGCCATGCATCATGGAAAGAGACAATTAGACGTTTATTGTTTTGAAATAAAATCACATTATCACCGAGTAGATGCAGCTACAGGCTGCAGCTAACCGCTAACAGTGGAAGCCCCGCCCTCTCGCTAACAGGAGACAGCGGCTCAAACAGCAGACAAGACATGCGGCAGCTAACGTTAGTTTCCCACAAGTTGTAAAATAATCACATGTATGTTATATTGTATTGTGATATTGGTCATTTTCATCAGTTTTAGTGCTTTTTTACGGTGTTTTTTAACGTGTTGTGTTTGAACTCGAGGCTGATTGAGTCTCATGGGCGCATTGTACAGATCGGTAGAAAGACTCCTACTAAAGGCTCCTATTCTTTCCTACGTGCAGTAATCACAAACAAGCAGTACAGTGCAATAGAATGACATGAACTGCTCTATTGCACTGTATTTTATTGCATTGTATTTTATCCTTCTGTTTGGTTTTGTCTGTATTTTAGTGTTGTTTGTCTTATGTGTAGGTGAGCCGAAGACAATTTTCCAACACGGTGGACAATAAAAATGATATGTATGCCTGATGTGCAAAGCACATACAGGACCACACTAGTTATTCCTCATACTTATCTTTCTTCTTATTAGTGTGAATGCTGACTCAGCATTCACGACTCTTCTTCAACTCTTCTTCAAACCCACCGTACTTTGAACTTGTGTTGCTTCCACGTAGTTTTAGCTACAGACTTCATTCCACCTTTGAACAAGACAGAAGACTTTGAACTATTTTTCTTGTATTCACGTTTTTGCTATCTTCTACTGTTTTTTGACATATCGCCGTTTTCGTTTAATGCTTTTTTTGGCCCCTGGTCAGATTTTATAATGGGTGTGTATTGCGGAATCGTCAGTTGGCTAGAGTGGATGATGTCATCAGTAGAGGGGAGAAGCAGTGAAACATAAATTAAAAATCTCAGAAACAACTCCCAATAAATCCCACAACTTTGGCAAAATCACACAACAAACATCAGAAAACAGCAGGAAATTTTGTGACGGTTCTTGTGATATAAGTTTGGAAGCAGTCAGACTTATACTTTATGATCTGTGAGCCTCAGGTCGAGGCATGCCCCAGCCAAAGCCCCATTGACTCCCATGTTATTTTCGGCCTGACTCTATTGTACAGGACTGAGTGGCGTACTATTTTTAAAACTGCCGTACGTTAGTTATTTTACAGTTTACACACACAAACCGCATATGTATTTCTTCAGTACAACCTTGTGGTGCTCAAAATCTCCTCATTTTAGCAAAATAAGACATAGTTTTGGCAGGAGACCGCTTTGTTTGAGGGGAGCTTTTCCTTGTTTTTAGCCCTCGCATAAAACATATATCAAAACGTGCAGAATTATCGGGAATGGTGTGCTATGACTTTTGGTGACGAGTCGTGTACAAAAATCGTGAAAAAGTAAATAAAATCCCATAAGAATGAATGGGAAATTGTAGAAAAACTTTGCCAAAAAGCAATCAAGCCCACCCCTCTTTGGACTTGTACTGCTTCCACATAGTTTCAGCTACAGACTTCATTCAAATGTTAAACAAGACAGAAGACTTGGAACTGTTTATCTTGTATTCACGTTTTTGCTATCTTTTACCATTTTTGAGATATTACAGTTTTACTTTTATACCATTTTTGTTCCTCTTCAGATTTTGTAATGGGTGTGTATTGCGAATTTTTCAGCAGGCTAGAGTGGGTGATGTCATAGCTAGAGTGAAGAAGCAGTGAAACGAATTTAAAAATCTTAGAAACAGCTCCCAATAAATCCCACAACTTTGGCCAAACCACATATAAAACATCAGAAAACGGCAGGAAATTTTGTGATTTTGTTTCTTGTGATATCGGTTTGGAAGCAGTCAGACTTATACTTCAGGATCTATGAGCCTCAGTTCAACAAGAGTTCACCAGTTTCTCCCATAAGCAGCCATTATAACTGAGGCTGAAATTTCTGGAAAAGAGGCAGGTGGGACCCCTGTGTTTCTCTCGCTCAGGCTGCCAGATTTGTAAATTTATCCACACAAAAGTTATATAACCTTATTCAGTAAGTCCTTGTTGTGCTCTACATCCGGTTGTTTCATTGATGTGACTCACGGTTTTTGCCTAAATACCCGTTTGTTCAAGGTGTGCAGTCAGGGTGATTTTGCTGTCTCTGTGAGTCAGATCCAATATTAAGGTGTCAAGTTACCGTTAAACACAGCTGATGATGATTGGCTAATTAAACACACACGCTTAAACATCTCTGTGAGGACATTTCAAACCATTGCAAAGAAAAGTACACAAACTCTGGCTTTGATAATATTATGGGGACGCTGTTTAAAAACTGATGGTCTCTGTGGGGACTGGGGAATAATATTTACTGAGCAATGGCACCAGGGGCTTGGCGATCTGGTACAAAGCATCAGGCACACCCAAAATTTCCAAGAGAAATTTTCTAGTTCTATTCTGTTCAGTTCTACATTTTGTGTCCCCAACGTTGTTATCCGTCTGGTCAGAACATTCCATGTATTTAATATTCCATAGTCTCAGTAACGAGGAGTTTTTGGTAGCCTGGTAAACCAAAGCCTTAGGCCTTCGCCATGATTGAACTACTGTGATCAAGCGTTTGACTTTTACATCATCAAATTTAGCCACTATTCACTATTCGCTCTTTGGTCCGGTCAGAAATTTATCTCTGCAATTCTAAAGACGGGCCTTGTTACCAGACTGATTCTCAGCAAAAACTGAGCTGAGTGGGAGGAGGGCGGAGCCAAGCTAACAGTGGCTGGTGAATTGTATAAACTGCCAGCCAATCTTTTTTTTTTTCCCAGCCACCATTTTACAGTCACACTTTTGTGTAACATTTGTATTGATTTAAAAAAAATCAACGACCTCTGCCACTTTTAAGACAAAACTGAATGGAATAATAATGATAATTCGGTCCCCGCCCTGCATACAGCCAGAAACTGAAGGCTGATATTCACCCACTCTGGTGGGCAGAGAAATAAAATGAATTAATAAACAGCCTCCAAACGCTGTTGATTTCTTCACATGCAGCTGACATTAAACCAATGGGCTTCAGTATATTTGAGGGTACACTTGTAGCTTGTAGGCCTAGTTTGCGTATACCTTACCTATATGCAAATGAGCTATGTGCTTTTTATGCAAATTAACCACTGCATGTTGACTGGACAGAGAGGCTGTCCACAGGTCATAAATCATCATTACTGGATGGGAATATTAATGTGTTGGTAAGCAAAAAGATATTAAAAATAGTTAGCTCGCTAACTGTTGCTTCTAAGTTGAAGGGGCTGACAACAACCTGTCGTGGGAAAAAAGCGACATGTTGTGGGACAAAATGCAACGAAAAATGACAAAAAATTTGCAGCCTTATATGGAATAAGGAGAACTAGTCTTAAGTAGGTCAGAGTAATTAAGTCGTGGGTCCGACGTTAGTCACATGATTTGAGTCATTGACTTTATCGTTTGCTCTCTGTAAATGCAAATATCTGCTGCTGCCTTGTTAGCTAGCTGGCGGACAACTGTACCAGTAACATGCGTCGAAAACTCAGTGTGTGCTACGAATAACTTGCAGTCAGTTTAAATTTAATTGCCATTCATTGTAACGCAGGCGTTTTTGCACACACTATGCAATGCATATTTACTTTCAACTGTAAAACAAAAACTTCAGATGTCTTGTCTTCTTTTTCTTCTCTCTCATCTCGGTACCAAGCCGCCTCTCTGCTGTGCGGGCATATACCTGCTGACGCATGACATACGACGTCGAACTCGTAGAGACGCATGAGGGTGAACAAGCGAAGTGAAGAGACATGGTCAAAAGTGACAATTGCTCCCTCTGCTGTGGAAAAGAAGCATCGCGATGCATTTTTCATTTAATTGAATTCAATTCACATATTTGCATTCATGCGCATCAATAATAAATTGTGTTGTTACATCCCTAGTCAACAGTCATTAACCCTTACACCCTGTTAGGACTCAGAAATTAAGCTACACACTGAAACAAAGCTTTTTTTTTTGTTTTCCTTTTTTTTTCCATTTCAACATTCATTGAAAAATGCTACCCTTCACCAATGCATTTTGCTAAAGCATGATCGCAGCCAAAATGCTGCTCAATAGAATAACAGGCGAGGACTCATTGAGTCTGTGAGTCCTCGCAGAGTGTAATGGTTAAACAGTTAATAAGCAGCCAATTAACAGTAAATCAACAGTCAACAGTAAGTAGTCAACACTCAGTCAAGAGTCCATGTTTGTCCGTTTCTCTTTCAGATCATTGAGAAGAGGAAGAAGATGGAGGCTGATGGGTGAGTGCTTCCTGTAGTCTGTTGCTCATCATCATATGCTCAGCTAATCAGAAGGGAGCAGGCATTCCTCATTACTGTAAACGTACAACATCAGCCAATCACAGAAAAGACTGAACATGTAAACAGGAAGCAGTCAGTAAGTGTGTGTTTGCATTTCAGGGTGGACGTGAAGAGGCCCAAATACTGAGGACTTCTGTCTTTCCAGATCAATACTCCTGTTGACACAAACACAGAATATTGATGTATTAATGTTTAGTAAATATTAGTTTTCATTGTAAACGGAGGAAGAGGTCAAAGGTCACCAATGATCGGCTTCACACTGTGTCATTAAAACAAAGTTCAACAATTTAATAAGTCTGTTGGGAACCTGATGTTATTGATTAGTGATTTTTTTTTTTTTTTTTGTGACAGATGTAATACATGAATCATCAATAAACATGAAGTTAAGTGGATAAGATCCTGGCTGGTTTAATTTTGAAGAGATGTTTGACTTTTGTTTGTTTGCTCAATGAAGGTCACAGGTTCATCCAGGTAACTTCAGGTGTAACTCCCTGATGAACCTGTAAAAAAAAGAGGATAAGTTTTACAGCAGGTACATTGTCATGGCAATTTATGCTGTATCTCTAAAGTGCTCCCAGCAGTTTGTCTTCCCAGTTAACTTCTAAGCTCCACCCCTCCACCCAAAATCTTCTCGGCACAAATGGCAGCACATCTGGAGTAGTTGTGACATCGGTACACAGTGTTACTGATGACATCACCAGATGGAACAAGTTACCATGAACACAGCTTCACAGAGGACGCTGCCAGCTGAGCTTCATCTGCTGTCACAAAACGCTTAGTTTCTAATGGTCACACTTTGAGTGTCATTGACTCATTCACATGATTGTCCCATCTTTAAATAAACTGTGCTACATGTTTGTAGTACAACTGCTTATGAGGGCTATTCAAAGTTTAAGGGTGCTCTCACATGAAGTGATAATTCAGTGCCCAAACTCATCAGGATTTGTTGTCTGATTAAAGCCAGAACACTCTGTCTTTAAAGCCCCCATGCTGATGATAATATGGTGACTGTGCGCTAAAATTACAAATATTTTCTTCATGCTAAATACAACTGAAGTACATGTTAGTAAGGTCATTCACTGCAGACATACTGTGGTGTGATGAGACTCCATGTGATAAGCATCTAAAGTTTAATTTTATTTTATTTTTTTTTTCACTTTTATGAGTGCCAAAGGTGACAGCTGATCACATCTGGATCAGCTGTCAGTCATTTCAACAGCTGTTTGTGTCTGCACACATCAGTGCTGTAACATCAGAAACACAGTTATCAGTTTCTCTCTCTCTAATGTGACCGGATCAATAAACATCTGCACTGAATAAAAAGCTGCATGCTGTATTTCACGCAAATCATTTCTACTGAAAAGAAATGTTAATTTTTTTTATTTAGTATTTTTTCTTTTTTGATGTCCTGATTTTGAAATCATTAATTAATAACCCAGAATATAATTAAGGTGTCTTTTGAACACTGGTATTGATTAGTTTCGATTTGGTCACTTTAATACTGACAAACAGACTCACCCTGGACTTAAATCCACAAAAATAATCCAAATCCATAACAGTTAACGTGAGGAACTTGTAATGCAGGTCGATTTAAGGTGTGGCCCCTACCTGTTCTGCTTGCACTCCTAAAAAAAAAAATATATATATCCTCCATGACCCACCACCTTATCATGGTGGAGGAGTTTGAGTGCCCTAATGACCCTAGGAGCTATGTTGTCCAGGGCAATTTGCCCCTGGTAGGGTCTCACAAGGCAAGCTGGTCCTCGGTGAAGGGCCAGATGAAGAGTGGTTCAGAAGACCCTTATGAGGAGAAAAAAACAGGGAAACGTGTACCCTGCCCGGAGGGTTACCGGGGCGCTGCCCTGAAGCCAGGCCTGGGGAAGGGGCAAATCGGCGAGTGCCAGACGGCTGTGCTTTTGCACATGGGGCCCAGCCAGGCCCAGCCCGAAGCAGGGACATGGGTCCATCCTCCAGTGGGCCCACCACCTGCAGGAGGAATCATAGGGGTCCAGTGTAATGTGGATCGGGCAGCAGACCAAGGCAGGGGCCCTGGCTCGATCCCTGGTCGCGGAAGTTGGCTATAGGCACATGGAATGTCACCTCTCTGGTGGGGAAGGAGATTGAGCTTGTGGAAGAGGTAGAGTGATACCGACTAGATATAGTCACACTCACCTCGACACATAGCATCGGCTCTGGAAACAAGGTCCTTGAGAGGGGTTGGACTCTTCTATGCTGGAGTTGCCCCCGGTGAGAGGTGGAGGGCAGGTGTTGGCTTATTGATAGCCCCCCGACTCTCTGCCTGTATGGTGGGGTTCACCCCGGTGGACGAAAGGGTTGTTTCCCTGCGCCCTTGGGTTGGGAAACGGGACCTGACTGTTTGCGCTTATGTGCCAAACAGCAGTTCAGAATACCAACCCCTTCTGGAGTCCTTGGGATGGGTGCGGGAAAGCGCCCACACTGGGGACTCTATCGTTCTATTGGGGGACTTCAACACTCATGTGGGCAATGACAGCGAGACCTGGAGGAGGGTGATTGGGAGGAACGGCCTGTCCGATCTAAACCTGAGCGGTGTTCAGTTGTTGGACTTCTGTGCCAATCACAGTTTGTCAATAACTAACACCATGTTCAAACATAAGGATGTCCACAGGTGTACTTGGCACCAGGACACCCTAGGTCATAGATCAATGATCTGTGGCCATATGTTCTGGATACTTAGGTAAAGAGAGGAGCAGAACTGTGAACTGATCACCACCTGGTGGTAGGTTGGATCAGATGGCAGGGGAGGACGCCAGGCAGACCTGGCAGCCCCAAACGAACAGTGAGGGTTTGCTGGGGACGCCTGGCGGAGGAACCTGTCAAGATGTTCTTCAACTCCCACCTCTGGCAGAGCTTAGACTGCATTGCAGGGGTGGCGGGGGACATGGAATCCGAATGGGCCATGTTCCGTGCCACCATTGTTGAGGCGGCTGTCTTGAACTGTGGCTCCAAGGTTGCTGGGGCTAGTTGCGGCGAAGCTGCTGGTGGACACCAAAGGTGAGGAGGGTCGTCAAGCTGAATTGCTTGTGGGACTCCAGAAGCAGCTAACCACTACTGGCAGGCCAGGTGGTGCGCTGCTTTGGCAGTCACTGAGGCAAAAACTCTGGTTTGGGAGGAGTTTGGTGAGGCCATGAAGAAAATCTTTCCGTCGGCATTGAAGAAATTCTGGCAAACCATCCGGCGCCTCGGGGGGAAGGCAACAACTCGCTCACACTGCTTACAGTCGTAGTGGGGAACTGTTGACCTTGGCTAGGGAAATAGTCGGGCGGTGGAAAGAATACTTAGAGGATCTCCTCAATCCCACTGACACGCATTCCACAGAGAAAACAGAGCCAGAGGACTTGGAGATGGGTTCTCTCATCTCTGAAGCAGAAGTCGCAGAGGCAGTTAAACAACTCCGCGGCGGCAGTGCTCAGGGGGTGGATGAGATCCGCCCTGAGTTCCTGCAGGCTCTAGATGTTGTAGGGCTGACACGCCTCTGCAACACTGCGTGAACATTGGGGACAGTGCTGCTGGAGTGGCAAACCGGGGTGGTGATCCCCATTTTCAAGAAGGGGGACCAAAGGGTATGTTCAAACCACAGAGGGATCACACCCCTCAGCCTTCCTGGGAAGATCTATGCCAGGGCACTGGAGAGAACAGTCCAACCAATAGTCAAACCTCAGATTTAAGAGGAACAATGCGGCTTTCATCCTGGCCGTGGACCAAATCTTTACCCTCGCTCGGGTGCTGGCATCGGAGTTTGCCTAACCAGTCTACATGTGTTTCGTGGATTTGGAGAAGGCTTACGACCATATGCCTCGAGGCATCTTGTGGGGGGCGCTCCTGGAATATGGGGTGGATGGCTCCTTACTACGGGCCATCAGATCCCTGTAATGCCGGAGTGCAAGCCTGGTTCGCATTGCCGGAAATAAGTCAGACTTGTTCCCACTGAGGGTTAGGTTGGGATGCCTCCTGGACGTCTCCCTGGGAAGGTGTTTTGGGCATGTCTATCAGGGAGGAGACCCCTGGGCAGACCCAGGACACGCTGGAGAGATTACATCTCTCAGCTGGCCTGGGAACGCTTCAGTATATCCCCAGTGGAGCTGGTGGAAGTAGCTGGGGAGAGGAGTGTCTGGTTGTCCCTGCTGAGACGACTGCTGAGATAAATATATATATA
>JAPQLA010000006.1:26251169-26262039 GCA_029822935.1 Naso vlamingii | reverse complement strand
TTTAAGACTCGTGCAGTTTGAGCACAAGCAACATCATCGACCCTCACAGCCTTATCACAGCCTTCTCTATCTTTGGAGACGGAGAAGGATGCTGTTGTGGAGGGGGAGGAGGTGGTGGTCTCCTTGGCTGTGATTGATGTGTTGGAACTGGTGGAGGTGGGTGATGAGGGGGGATTATGGGGAAAAAAATGGGAGGGGTGTGTGTGTGTGTGTGTGTGTGTGTGTAAGTTTGAGCCCAGCAGAGACCAGCTCCTTCATCTGGTCAGTGAACTCTACGAGAGAAGATAAAGGAGAGAAGGTGACCAGAGAGGAGGCTGAACTGGGTGGAGTTTGGGGGGTTAAAGGAAGTGGATCCTCACCGTTGGTGGTGTTGGTGAGGGGGTATGAAGGGAGCGAAGACCCCTCCTCTTGGGTCTGATGAGTTGTGTGATCAGAATTCTCTTCCAGTGGAGGCAGAGGAGTTTTTTCCTCAAGGTTTTCATCACGCTGTCTTGTGTCTTCCTCCTGTGCTGATTTCTCTTGTCTCTTGGACGCCCTTCAGACGCGATGCAGCCTGGAGAAGAACCTCTGGCCTTCTTATGGAGGGCAGTTTGCAAAGATGGAATGTTGTTGCTGTAACCCATCTGCTTCCTGTCACAGCTGTGTGAGAGCTTGATTTGCTTTCTCAGCCTGGAGTCCAACATGTTCTTACCAGGAGGTGATCTCCATCAGGTCTGTACCAGTCAGTCAGAACAAAGAATTCATTTGAAGGACGCTAAAACACTCGAGGAACAACAGCAGAGTCCAGCTGTACTGATACAGCCTACCCAGTAGAGGACGCTGTGGTGCTGTTGACATTGCATTGCAGAGTGTTGTATGCTATGCAGTGAAGAAGATTAAAAAACTACTTGAGAATGGTAACTGGCATGTAGCGGTCATTACATAGTTACAGGAGTAAATCGATGTAAAAAGACACAAAGATGAATAATATTTGTCCGCCTCATGAGTTAACCAGCAATATCCACAAAAACTGGAAGACCTTCAGGCAGAGTTTTGAGTTTTATCTGCTGGCGGTCAGGATAGGCGAAAATGGTGGCTGTCATAAGATAGCTCTGTTGCTAACGGTAGCTGGCCGATCCGCGTCAGATGTGTACAACACATTTGTGTTTACGGTGGCTCAGAAAGACAAGTTTCCCGCGGCACTGGAGAAATTTGATGACTACTGCACGTCAAGAAAGAATGAAGCATACCAATGGTATGTCTTTAGAAACAGGATGCAAAAAGACGGTGCATCCATAGAGAGTTATGTGACAGACCTGCGTCTCAGGAGTAAGTCCTGTAACTTTGGCACACTGTGTGATTCCATGATAAGAGACCAAATAGTCGTGGGAGTGCAGGACAAGAGAGTAAGGCTACTTTTATTAAAGGAAACAGATCTCAATCTGGAAAAGGCTGTCCAGATTTGCCAGGCATATGAAAGCACAAAGCTACAGCTAAAGTCCTTTGACAATGATAATGAAACCACAGTCAAGTCTATTGATGTAGTGCAAAAGCACGTGAAGAAAAATGACAAAGTCACAGAAACCAAAAGAGAAACAATATGATCAAAGACAATACAAAAAATATGGCAAAGACTGAGAGAGATGTGGAAGCAAACATGCTCCAAACAAGAGCCCAGCATAGGGCAAAGAGTGTTGCAAATGTGGAGGTAAAAATCATTTTGCCAGTACATGTTTCACAAAGAAAAAAGTGAGGAGGAAAGAGGAACCTACAGAATGGGTTGATTTCCTTTTTATTCTGGAGAAGACAAACAGCACTTTAAGGCTCTGCTTGGATCCAAAAGATCTGAACAAGTGGATCAAGGAAGAGCACTTTAAACTACCAACAAAGTCAGACATCACAAGCACAATGGCAGGAGCAAAGCTTTTCTCTAAACTTGACGCATCTTCAGGCTTCTACCAGATTGAGCTGGATGAGGAAAGCGCAAATGTTTAACATGCCTTTTGGTAGGCACTGCTTCCTTCACATGCCCTTCGGAATAACCTCCACTCCAGAGATTTTTCACAAGACAATACAGCAACTGTTTGATGGCATGTAGGGAGTGGCCGTGTTCCTGGATGATGTGGTCGTTTGCGGAACTACAAAAAGTGATGGCACAAGCACAAAAGTCAGGGCTAAAGCTGAATGAACAAAAATGTCAGTTTGGGGTGAGTGAAATAACCTACCTGGGTGACAAACTGTCCGCAGCTGGGATACATGCTGACCCAGATAAGAGCAATAAAAGAAATGCCAACACTGCAAGACAAAACTGAGCTGCAACGTGCCCTGGGCTTAGTTAACCACGTGGAGAAATTTATTCCCAACCTAACAGCAAACACAACAGCACAGTGCAGCCTTCTGGAAAATGAAAATGAATGGCAGTGGGAGCAGGAACATATGGCAGAATGGGAAAAGCTCAAGACCAGTCTGATTCAGGACCCAGTCTTAAAATTCTATGACCCAACACTCCCAGTGAAAGTGTCCACCGATGCTTTTTAAGATGGATTAGGAGCAGTTTTGCTTCAAGAACATAACGGTACATGGTTTCCAGTGAACGCATCCCAGGCGATGAACCCTGCGGAACGTAACTACTTACAAATAGAGAAAGAGACATTGGGAGCAGTTTTTGGATGTTAAAAGTTCCATGAATATATTTATGGAAGAAAGGTGGTGCTAGAGACTGATCACAAACCACTGATAGCGATCTCAAAAAAGGTGCTGGGAGACACACCTCCAAGTATTCAACGCCTTATGCTCTGCCTCCAAAAGTACAGTCTAACATTTGAGTTCACACCAGGAAAGTATCTGGTTATGGCAGACACTCTCAGTAGAGCATACCTGACCAACACAGGCCCGAGTAGTACTGATCAAGACGTGCAGATACACATAGACTGCGTACAGAAACACATGCCTGTGTCTGAGGAGAGGTGGAGGCAGATTGCAGAAGCGACAGCAAACGACTGCCAGCTGCAGGTTGTTATAGAGGAAATACACCGACCATGATCACAAAGGCTGTCACATCCATACCAGAACTTCAAGGAAAACTCACAGTGGTCAATGGAGTTCTTATGAAAGGCAAGTGGACTGTCATACCTATCTCAATGCACTCGCAGATGGCAAAAATCACACATGAGGGACATTTAGGTATTGAAAAATGCAAGAGACGCACCAGAGCTCTGATGTTTTAGCTGCACATGAACAGAGACACTGAGCAGCTTGTGCAGCGCTGTGAGACGTCAGCGGCACAGGTATCAACAACAAAAGGAGCCCCTTACAGCTCACAGCAAGCCTGTGGAGCAATGGAGAAAAGTCGGGACAGACTTGTTTCACCTGGTGGGGAAAAACTATCTTGTTATCATGGACTATCACTCGAATCATCTGGAATATGCTTTGCTGCCTGATACTTCAACGAAGCAAGTGATAAAACACACCAAAGCCATCTTCGCAAGACATGGAATTCCAGTGAGAGTGATAACGGGCCACAATTCAGTAGCCAGGAGTACAAAGACTTTGTGGAGACTTAAGACTTTGATCATGTCACATTAAGCTCACACTTTCCATGGTTGAATGGCTTGGCTGAAAAAGGAGTGCAGATCATAAAGCAGAGTTAAAGAAAGCTACAGAGACTGGCAGTGATCCACATTTGGCCCTGCTTAATTACAGAGCAGCACCACTTGAGTGTGGAAAGTCTCCAGCAGAACTTCTCATGAACAGAAAACTGAGAATGCGGTTTCCCTCAGCTGAACACCTGCTGGAAAAGAAAGAAAGATGCCCTATAAACCAAAGGAGACTGCAGGCCTACAATAGGACCACCAAACCATTATGTCGTCTGGTGCAAGATGACGTGGTACGCATCAAATGTGATGGACAAAGGGTATCTGTTGCAAAGGTAACCAAAGAGACAGCACCAAGGTTCTACGAGGTGCTTACAGAGTATGGCAACACACTACGAAGAAATCGTTGTCACCTGCTGAAGGTGCCACACGATGGTTGTGATGGACTTGAGACCGGTGACACTGATGGACAGAGAGTGCAACCCAATGCAGAGCACAGCCCACCCAGCTCCACAGCAGAACAGGGTCAAACCAGCAACACAACTGTCGCTGGACGGGGCGCAGACAAATCGCCTCTCCCAGAGACTGTGTATGAAAGGCCACATAGGCATGTCATGAAACTGAAAAGACTAATTGAGGAATGTTGAGTGAATTGTTTTGAAAAAACAAACAAAAAAAAAGTTTGTTTACTGAAAAATATGTTTGTTACACTTGGAATGTTTGCATGCTGAAGCCTGTATTTGGTATTTACTATTATTGTGATCATTTTGTTGTAAATCTCACTATACAGTAAGTGCGTGGGACTGGAGTAATTATTGGTTATGGAAAATTGAAGAATTTTGAGAGCAGTTAGATTGTGGTGCAGTTGGGAAAAAAAAAAGGGGAGATGTACTGATACAGTCTAGGCAGTAGAGGGTGCTGTGGTGCTGTTGACATTGCATTGCAAAGTGCTGTATGTTATGCAGTGAAGAAGATTAAATAACTACTTGAGAATGGTAACTGGTTTGTGGCAGTAATGACATAGTTGTCCTCGATTCAACGCTTCTTATGCGAATGTTTGAAAGACACATCACTTCACCCCCCCCCCGTCATCACCGCAGTGACACTGTATGAAATACCCTGAGATATGACGAAAAGGTTCTGCTTTCATTCAATCGGAGCATCTCTTCTGACTGTGATGTCGCTGTGACTCTTCATCTGTCTTCAGACTCAACAACAGCAACAACAAAAACAAGTTTAGCAACAAACTAACACTCACACACACTTGAAAGAGCTTCCGAAGGAGCTTTTCTTTACAGCCTCTTTGAAAACGAGAAAAAATTCTCAACACTTGTCAACCAGATGGAACACGAACACACACACACACACACACACACACACACACGACTGCTTCGGGTCAGACTCCAATCTGTCAGTCATTTTGACATCTGCTAATTAAGGACGCTAATTATAGCTCTAATCACACACACACACACAGTCACACAGTGGTGCCCTGTGTGTTGACTGACAGACAGACACCAGTAGCTCTGTATAGGTGCACTAGATGTTTCTTCACCACATTAACAGGCGTGTAGGGAGTCAGAGCTGCCTGACAGGCTGAATTCAGGGTAAAACTCTGAAGGGCTCAAACACACAAAGGCACATCCATTATAATCCTGTTTTGATCACAGCTGACTAACAAGACAGACATGTGTCTTCATCTCCATCGTCATGGCGATCAGGTGTCTTCCACAGACATATTTCACACAGACGACAGAAACATGAAGGAAAAATTAATGACATCGCCGCGAAACATTTTCATACCTAGACTAACCCTAACCAAGGCTGAACTTCATGGGTATCAAACACTTTTCTGATCATCAGTAGTTTGCAGTTGTACTGATGAATCCACCACTGCTACTACTGTGACTGCTTGGTACTCATATTACTGCCTGAGGTGGTAGCACAGCCATAAATACTTTGACTGGTAGTACAATGAGTACTGACGTCCAACAACAAACGAATTCCCTCTTTCATGTTTCTTCAATGACTTTATTTCACTTTGCAGAACAAAAGCCATTAAAGCTGTAAGCAGTGCTGAACAGACCCTCGCATCCCTGCACCCATCGGGGAGGGCCGCAGTCGGGCAAAAAGCACATAGTGGCAAAGAGCACTGTCTACAACACGACATGTCTGTCTCCTCAGAGGGGCATTCTAAGCACACATTTAAAATTACAGACAGATTGGAGAGCGTAAAGTCAAGTTACAACAACTTCCTGTCCATGGCGAACGCCGTCGTGGTGGTGCTGGCGTTTAATGCAACCTCCCATGGTTAGCTATTTGGGATCATCATGGTGTAAACATTATTCAGGACATAATACAGCTGAGTCAGTCAAACCTTTAAAGAGCTGCAAATTGTAGCATAAATCATGTCATTTCCTGTCACCAGTGGGTGGGGCTATGACCATGAGTGAATATTGTAACACAGATGTGTTCAGGCTGGCACCCTTGTGAACTGTTTAAAGTCTGGTGCATATAGAACAATGTACAATGAAGTAATACACATTTTGTTGTTCACAGCGACATGGTCAAAATGGCGGCCCCGTCACGCCCACACCGTTAATCCGATTTGAAAGATTTGAAAGAAGTTTTCATGTCACAGGTCTGAAGAGCGTCCACACCATACTTTGTGACATTCAGATCAAATCTGGAGGAGGAGTTCGTTAAAGTGCGTCGCATGTCCGATTTTGGTCATTTCCTGTCACCAGGAGGGGGCGCTATGAGTACAGCTGAATATCAGTATGTGAATGGGTTCAGGGCGGGGCTCTTATCAGACATATACAGTTTCATGTATATTGGACAATGTATAGTGAAGTTATAAGCATTTGATTTTTCTTGGTGAAAATAGGTCCTCACACCGTTTCAGTGCTCAGGCCCTAATTAGAAACACCTTGTGGGGAGAGTCTTTTGTTTGCTCACCTGTTTGTGACAGCAGGGCGGGGCTTAACAGACCATGTGGGAGGAGTCTGGTGCCATCAGTCACTGTGGCCACACCCAGTGTCCGTTTAGGAGGACGACCTGGCCGAGAGCTGAAGAAGAGAACAAATATTACAATCACAGCTCCTTTAAAAATACCTGCCGGAGAGGAAGAGTTTAGGTCAGCTCCGCCTTCAATCGACAGCCATCAATAATTCATCAATACTTTTCCTCCTCCTCTCAGCCCGATATCAATATTTCAGGTTAACTTCATGTTTTAACACAGAGTTCAAATGTCTTTAAATCACCTGAGATGACACAAAACAGGAAATGATGTCATGTTTTTGAAATGTTTTTCAGTGTAATGTTTCTTTAAACTGAGGAGGCCACAAGAAAAAAATCACACTTCACATCCAACTAGATATTTTAACACAGAAATTATTAAAAGAGCAAAAATAAATATTTAAGAAATACCAACCCTAACCTAGTGATCAGATTACATGAAAATGTTTTAAAAGCTTCTTATATGACAGTTGCCGTGGTTACCACATCTAGCAAACTGCATTGCTTCATACGCACATACACACGGTAAATGAAATTCCTCAGTAATGTGTGTGTGTGTTTCCACAGTTAATTAAAGAGGGACAAAATATCCTTTATGAAGTGTACAGACACACGCACACAACATGCACACACACACACAAATGAACAAACTGTCAGTTTTCAGAAACACTAATCCCAGTTTAACCAGTGAAACCAGTTAAATTAGACAAATTAAATGTTAATGAAAAACACTTTTAATTAAAGCTGCAGGCAGCATTGAACGGGCCCTCGCAGCCCGGCGCCTGTCGGGGGGGGGGGTCGCAGTTGGGCAAAAAGATCGTAGTAGCACTAAGCATCTACAACATGATAATTTTGTGAAAATGACACAATAACTTTACTAACAGGCTTACTTCCTGTTCCCATTAGGGGGCGCAATGTGTGTGAGCTGTTGTTGACATGACAGTCTCCTCAGAGGGGCATTCTAGCCACACACTTAAAATTTCACACAGATCGAATAGCGCAAGGTGAAGTTACAACAACTTCCTGTCCATGGCGAATATCACTATCATTGTGGCGCTGGCATTTGATGAAACCTCCCATGGTTAATTATTCAGCATCATTGAGGTGTAAACATTATTCGGATCCAAATAAAATACAATCAATAAAACACAAACAAGTCAAACCTTGAAGGAGCAGCAAAACCTAGAATAAATCATGTCATTTCCTGTCGCCAGTAGGTGGCACTATGACCACGAGTGACTATTGTTAAACAGATGTGTGGCACCCCTGTGATTTATTATACTTATACACATTTCATTGTTCCCAGCAAGATGCTCAAAATGGCGGCCCCGTCACGCCCACACTGTTAATCCAAAATGAAAGACTTTAATAACTTTTCATGTCACAGGTCTAAAGAGTGTCCACACCCTTTTTTGTGTCATTCAGATCAAATCTGTAGGAGGAGCTTGTTAAAATGCAACACATGTCAAATTTTGGTCATTTACTGTCACCAGGAGGAGGCGCTATGAGTATGGCTGAATATCAGCATGTGACTGGGTTCAGGGCGGGGCTCTTATCATACACATAAAGTTTGAGGCTTATTGGACAAAGTACACTGAAATTGCAAGCATTTCGTTATTCATGGCAAAACACTCAAAATGGCGGCCCCACCACACCCACACTGTGACTCCAAAACAAAAGATTTTAATAATTTTTGATCCTGAAGGGGTCAAGAGTACACACAGCCATTTTCATGAGAATCTGATAAAATCCCTAGGAGGCATTTATTAAATTCCAATGCCTGCAAATCACCAAAAATGACCTTCTTTTGAAAATTCACTAAAAAAGCCAGTTTCCTGTCGATCTGACAAAAAAAGTCCAAGTGTGCAGATCTGTTCATCTTGGCATGTTCTACATGCCTACCAAATTTCATCATGCTAGGTCAAACCATTGATTTTTCATGAATTTTTGAAGATTTCTAGGGGGCGCTGTGGAGCCCTGCCCACTTGCGAAACCAATGAAATACCCCAAGGCTGACCAAGCTGCCAAGTTTCAAGAGTTTTCGAGCACGTTAAAGCCCTCAAAAAGCTGAATCGTTTGACACAAGAACAATAATTCCTTGAATTAAAGCTGGAAGCAGTGTTGAACAGGCCCTCGCACCCTGGCGCCCTTCGGTGAGGGCCACAGTCAGGCTAAAAGCACGTACTAGCAATGAGCACCGTGTAAAACATGACAATTTCATGAAACAGGCTTACTTCCTGTTCCCAGTAGGAGGTGCAATGTGCGTGAGCTGTTGTTGGCATGTCAGTCTCCTCAGAGGGGCATTCTAAGCACACACTTAAAATTTTCAGACAAATCTGATAATGTAAGGTGAAGTTACAACAACTCTCCATGGCGAATAATGCCGTCATTGTGGCGCTGGCGTTTGGTGAAACCTCACATGGTTAATTATTCAACATCATAACGTTGTAAACATAATTCAAATTAAGATACAGTAGAGTCAGTCAAACCTTTAAAGAGCTGTAAATCGTAGAATAAATCATGTCGTTTCCTGTCACCAGAAGGGGGCGTTATGAGTATGGTTGAATAATAGCATGTGAATGGGTTGAGGGCGGGACTCTTATCATACATGTGAGGTTTCATGTACATTGAACAATGTACAGTAAAGTTATAAGCATTTCGATTTTCTTAGTGAAACGCTTAAAATGCCCACACCACGACTCCAATTAGAAAGATTTTGATAATAACATTTTGATCCCAAAGGGGTCAAGAGCACACACGGCGATTTTCACCAGAATACGATAAAATCCCTGGGAGGAGAATGTAGTGCTGGCGTTTGATGCAACCTCCCATGGTTAATTATTCAGCATCATGGAGGTGTAAACATTATTCATATTCAAATAAAATACAATCAGCCAAACCTTGAAGAAGTGCAAATCGTAGCATAAATAGTGTCATTTCCTGTTGCCAGTAGGGGGCGCTATGACAGTGAGTGACTATTGGTACACAGATGTTTGTGAATTGTTTAAAGTCTGGTGCATATAGAACAATGTACACTGAAGTTATACACATTTTGTTGGTCATGGCGAGATGCTCAAAATGGCGGCCCCGTCACGCCCACACTGTTAATCCAAAATGAAAGATTTTAATAACTTTTCATGTCACAGGTCTGAAGAGTGTCCACACCATATTTTGTGACATTCAGATAAAATCTGTAGGAGAATTTGTTAAAGTCCGGCACATGTCAAATTTTGATCATTTCCTGTTGCCAGGAGGGGGCGCTATGAGTATGGCTGAATATTCCTTGGGAAGAGTTCATTAAAGTACACGACGTGTTTGCCAAAAATGGCTGTTTGATTCAAAATGGCCGACTTCCTGTTGAGTTTAGCCGATGGTGTCAAGAGACTTTTTGGTAGATCTGGGTGTGATACATCTGTCCACCATTTTTCATCCATGTACGTGAAAGTGGGCCCCGGGGCTGAAGTTTAGGGGGTGCTAGCGAGCCATTTGGCCCCGCCCACTTGCGAAAACAATAAAATATGTAAATTTTTACCACGGCTGACCGGTCTGCCAAGTTTCATGACTTTCTGAAAGCTCTCAAAAAGCAGTTTAGATGTGCTAAAGGAAGAAAGAAGAAAAATTCGCACCACTTTTGGTGCTCGGGCCCTAATAAGATGAACTCAAACACCAACTATTATTCTAAAAAGTGTGTGTGTGAAACTGTGAAGTTAGACTGACAGTAGAGAGAAGCTCCCCACCCCCCCCCACCCCACACACACACACACACACACACACACACACACACACACACACACACACAGAGCAGTCAATTACAGATTATGACCTGATCTTTGCTGTACTGTCAGACCATGTGAGTGTGTGTGTTTGTATGCGTCACTGACCTCCCGAAGACAAGGTCAACACACACACACACACACACACACCACACACCAATAAATTGTAAAGACAATATGGTTGCCCTCGACAACATCTGATTTACTGCACAGTTTCAGAGTTAATAAAAAAAAGTGTGTGTGTGTGTGTGTGTGTGTGAGAGAGAGAGAGAGAGAGAGTTCTACCTCTGTCTCTGTGTTGTGGACACAAAGAAAAAGTCTGCACTGTGTGCACAAGTCTGCATTGTGTGGACAAGTCTGCACTGTGTGGACAAGTCTTCATTGTTGAGGACAAGTCTGCATTGTGGAGACAAGTCTGCATTGTGTGGACAAGTCTGCACTGTGTGCACAAGTCTGCATTGTGTGGACAAGTCTGCACTGTGTGGACAAGTCTTCATTGTTGAGGAC
>JAPQLA010000006.1:26179890-26192468 GCA_029822935.1 Naso vlamingii | reverse complement strand
TTAGTTATAAAGATGAATCACACAAAGACGAAGGCCAGAAAACACACACACACACACACACACACACACACACACACTCAGTCAGTAGAACAGTTACCGCCTGGATCAAACTGCAGCTCTGTGACTGTGACTAAGGAGGATCGTTTCACAGCGACCTGTCTTGCAGTTCACTGACCAGCAGCAGCAGTCAGACTCCATCACTGCAGCTCCTCAAACACTCTGTGTGGATCCACTTCCTGTCTCTGACCATTCAGCTCAAGTTTTGTTAAATGCTGCAGTTCAGCGTTAACCTCCAGGTGATGGAAAATGAATTCTGAACAAAATGCTTGACACAGAAATGAGTCATAGAATTTAAAAAGTGCTCGAACCGTTCTGGTTCATTAGTTCCTCGAACTGTCGACCACTCGACGGAAGTGAAGGTCAAAACGGACTTTTTGTTTCTCTCGGTCCTGCGGAGGAATGTGGATATAATCTACCTTCTGTAGTTTTCAGGGGTGTTTTCTCACCTGGTGGAGCTGCTCTCTTGTTCAGGAGGTTCCTCTGTGGTCTGCGGGCCATCTGAAGGCCGTATGAGAACTGAGGGGGGTCGTTCCAACCTCGCTCCTGGTTACCTAGGCAACACAAACAGAGACAATCTCATAGTTTGACACTTGAGCCAGACTCCACCAGATCCAGCTGCATCATGACGACGGCTGTCGTTTGCGACGCTGTGGTGACGACAGGCGCAGATCAGAGGAGGAAGCTTCAGATCAGAGTGACTTGGCTGGGCCGTTGTAAAAATGTTCAAACTGGTTTGATATAAAGCCAACCTGCTCCTGAGAGGAACACACATGGAGAGCCCCTGAATGAGAGCGCCGTCAGCGCCTCCGGCCCCCTTGGTGGCGGTAAAGTGGGTTAACCCCTTCTCTCTTTGGGATCATATTGATCATACCAATCAATGTCTGTGACCAGTTTCAGAATTTCAGTGTTTTTAATGCTGCCGATCCTTTAAAGCACTGGCTGTAACTTGACTGTTGTCAACAATAATGGAGCATCCAAAATATTTCACATGGATACATTTTGATATGTGCTTGAAGAAGTATTCTGATCCTTGACTGCAGTAAAAGTACTCATATCATACTGTGAAAATACTCCACTACAGTAAAAAAAAACAAACAAACCTCTGCTTAACAAGAAGTTAAACAGTATTATCAGTAAAACTAAAGTATTCACAGCAAAGTGCTGCTGTCAGTGTTTTTCTCTCTCATGTTCCAGCTGCGTTCACGTGTCATTTTCCAGGTAGTGGAGCGAAAAGTACAAGTATTAGCAATTTGTACTTGATTACAGTACCTGTGTAAATGTACGTAGTTATGTTCCAGCTGTGCAGTGACATCATCATCATCACCTGTCAGCAGCATATGAGTCAAACTGAACTCACCTGAATATTTGGCTGCTTCCTACGGCAGAACAACATGAGCCGACATATAAAAGAATCCTTCAAACATGACGTCACTCCTTCAGTGACATCTGTGCCGTCATCTCTGCTGTATATTTACAAACTCATACATTTATTTCACCGCTTAAACGCTTTTTATCGCTGAGTGAATTGAGACTGAGCAAACAGAACAAACACTGACAGACTTCTTGTTTTTTTCCTGAATAATTATATGCATGTATATTTATTATTTACATGTATGTGTTTACAAATGAAGTTATCATTCCCTCGAGGGTTAAGCTCTATAATCTGCCATTATATGTGGTGTGAGTCGAACCAAAGTCCAGTGACACTGTAGCCGTTTTTCTGTGGCGATATGACGTCAACATGATGGAAATCAACAGTCCGAGGTTCAGACACGGAACTTCCAACATGCTATTTAATCTGGGAAAAGCACATTCAGCATGTATCGGCCTCGTTTTCCTTTTGATTAACGCTGTTTGGTGATTTTTCTTCATGCCGAACTAAAGACAACATGTAGTTTGTGGGTGAACTCGTTGGATGTGTGGACAGAGTGAGCTCTTGTTACCTCCAGGCTGAAGGAAAACTCACTTCGCAGAAGTCTGAACGCGGTTCGGTGGAGGACAAACTCTCTCCGGGTATCGAAGCAGCGCAGTCATCGTACGAGCCGTTAGCCTTCAAGACGAAAGCTAATCTAAAACTGTAATTTTAGGTTTGATTTGATACATTAACTTGATATTTCGCGGGCAGGAGCTGAGACGATGACTTTTAACTTACCTGGTTTAATGTACATGTCCTCCATGTTGGACTCTACCGTGTCAAATAAGTTACCGAGAGCTTATTCTTCAGGAAGCTAAGCTAACGGCTAAGCTAATCCGTTAGTCAAAACAACAAAGATTTTAAACAACTGTTTTACACTACTGTTTAAGGATACAAACACTGAACTCGGGTGAATGTTTTCTGTTCAGGTTAAATAGGATTTTTTTTCCGTTCGATACACGCAGGACAATGAGAATAGCTTCCGCTACAAATTTCAAAATAAGACTTGTTACAGCTTATACTTGTTTACTTTTTAATCAAAGTTTTGTACGAATTATGTGTATTTTCAGTCACTATAAAAACATTGAGAATAAACAGTAAAATCAAAATAACAAAAAAGTTTTCTACTGGCAGTACAAATGTAAGGCTTTTACTTTGTAAGACAAGTGTTGTAGTTTCCTGTAATGTTCCGGACATTCACCGTTTCATCGGGTAAAACTTTTCCGGGCCACGTGGCCACAGTGTCATACCTACTGTGACGTCATCCAGGGGTAATCTGCCTGTGGAGAGCCTCAGGTGTAACATGTGGAGATGATGAAACACTGTGTTTATTTTTAAAGCAATAAAGACGCAGGTTGAACAAAGTGCATTAGCATCACTTCTTCACTTTCCTGAGAACAGCTTCACTTCAAGTCAATCTGACAGCAGCCATTCAGGGTGCAGGAGCGGGAGGAAAGGTGTCACGTTTCTGAAGAGGAACTGAACCTTCCTCTGACCGGACCCTGTCTCACCATGCTGCAGTGATTCTTAGGTGTACTCCTGTACACTGTGACATCATCCGTGAGACTCGCTGCGGTCAGAGGTGAAACACTGACGTCCAGTACCTGATCAAATGTATTTAGTTACTGTGTATTCTTTTATTGCAGACACATGTTTGTTCTTTTCAAAAAATATTTTTTATGTGTGTGCATGTCATGGAAATGTACTTAAATGACATTTTTTCTACAGTGAAGGTCGAGTGAGGCATAGAGTCAGAGAGGGAGGGGAGTGATGACATCAGCAGGAGGGAGGAGAGAGAGAGAGCAGAAAGAGAGAGAGGGCGGGAGAGGAAGGAGGGAGAGGAGGAGGAGGAAAACAGCATCGCTCATCAGACGGAGAGGAGAGAGAGAGGACAAGCGACACAGAGGAGGGACGAATGAGGGGAGAGAGAGGGAGAGAGAGAAAACGCCGGGACGGAAATAAAACAAAGAAGAAGACTGATGGTGTCGTCTGAGAGAGGGACGGACAGAGGGACGAGAGACACCGAGACAGACGGACAGAGAGACAGACAGAGGGAGACAGACAGGAGGAGGCTTTAACATCTGTCATCTGGGCCTGTGTGTGTGTGCGTGTGCGTGTGTGTGTGTGTGTGTGTGTTGGAGGGTGATCAGCTGACTGGACCACACATGTTGGAGGGTGGAGCCATGATGGGCAAGGATTACATGCTGGCCATCCTCATAGTCAACTATGACGGTGAGACACACACACACACACACACAGGTCCCTGTAATTTCACAGGCTTATGGGGACCTTCCTGCAGTTGTTGTTGTTTACATGTTTGTTGTTTTGAACAGCTGCAGCCACAAACATGTAAAATGGAGCATTTTGGTTTAAGCAGAATCAGATTTACCTGCTATGATCCCATCTCCACCTGTCACCTGTGTGATGAGACAGTGGTTGTAAACCCCACCCCTGCTGGTCAGTGCTTGTACTTCATCACATGTTGGAGTGGTACACATATATGAATGGGTGAGAGATGAATTAACCTTGTGTTTATCTGCTCTAACTCATGCTAATGTTAGCATGCCCAGCTAACTAGCTGGTTACCTCCAGCAGAAACTTGAGGCACTTTCAGTCGGCGAGTGTTAGCTGCTGTCTGCAGTCATCTGCTTCAGCTGAGCAGGCTGCAGCGTGAACAGGAGGAAATGTTATAAACTGCCTCATGATGAGACTTTTCTCTGCTGGTGAAGATGTGAATCATTCAGTAAACTGATCAGTGATCAGTAAAATCAGGGTCTGTATTTCCTGCTTTACTGTGGTATGAGTGGTTGCCATGGTAACACAACAAGCGCCATGGGCGAGCAGAAAAACTCTGGAGAAACTCTCACCCTATTTACACCTGGTACTGAAATGTGCTCTGTATGTAGGTAAGTTATCCAGATAAGGAAAAACGCAGGTTAATGCGGGGAGTGAACGCGTTCTGATCAGAATGTGATTGGGTCCGTCAGAACACATCTGAAGGCGTTCTGGCTCGCATTGCGCTCAGATCTTATGCTGGTGTAAACACAATCCTAACAACATGACGACATCCACACACGACATCATCATTCCACTTTGACCTGTGACCGCTGCGTCATCATTCTGCACTACCCTGAACGGCGTGAAAACTGCTAAGTTCTGCTGAGCCCCCCACTCATGACTCCGCCCTCTCATCCACAAACCGCTTAACTGTCGTGGCTTTTACAGCAACCACAAATTAAACTGCTGCTAACAGTGTCAGCTGTATTTTCCATTTGCTTCAGACAGAAAAGTGTTGCAAATGACCCTGTCCTCCATGGAGACAAAGAAAAAAACAGCCGTACAGTGGTAATATTTCTGGCGACCGCGCACCTGCCATGTTGACAGCAGGCTGATTTGCCACAATGTCTCATCCGTCACACGCAGCTTTTACTAGAGGACAGAGATCCGATCTCAGTGTGGATAACAAGAACTCATTGCTACATGAATAACTGACTTTCATCATTGTCAGGTGTGTGTGTGTGTGTGTGTGTGTGTGTGTTCATGTTTATGGGAGTTCAATGGGAACTGTCCGTTGTTGAGAGATGACAGCATCAGCTGTTTGTTCTGCGTCTCCATGGGAACGCTGACTGTGTGTAGCTGACCTCTGACATGTCTGATCGGAGTGCTGCATCTGTTCGCGGCAGCAGAGCTGTTGGTGGATGTTTAAAGTTCAGTCATCCGACGTGTGAACGATGCTCTCAGCTTCTGCCTCACATCGTGTCACGTGATGCAGACTTCAGAGTGCCGTTCACGCAGTTTTCACGGATATGTGCGGATAAAGTCATGATGAGGAGTTCGGAGATGACAGATGAAACCGAACGTGATTGATTTGGCTGTGTGCAGACTTCATGATGATACTGTTTTTATAGTCTGCTCATATGATTACATCTGATTGTCCTCAATGAACAATTGAAGGCCAATCATTCTGACTGTAGTTTATTCTGATGTATGGACCACTGCCCCACCCCCACCGCACCCCCAACGCCCCACCCCCACCTCTCCTTCCAGTCGTTTTCCCTTGATCAGCATTTTCTGTCTCTAAAGGTTTATTAATTATTCAGACCCTCTTGAGTTTCTGTTCCCGCACAGCAGCTTGACCTCTGATCACTGTCCACCTTCTCTGGTACATTTTGTACGAGTTGGACAAACATGATACAGCCTAACACACACACACACACACACACACACACACACACACACACACACACCACATATGAACTTGAAAAACCTTATGGATTTTTAACCAGGTGTGCCAGATGGCCTGTAGATGGCTGGTCACAATAACTGAGTCACGTGTGAACACACACGAAACACATGTTAAAGTCATTCAGTGTGACTGACACTTTCTGATGACATCATCATCTCTGATGTTCATCGTAAATGAGAGCACAGAGGCTGCAGAACTTCCTGACAATCATCATGTGTGAACTTGTCTTCAGCATCACAGTAACAGAGTGATATTTGTGTGACCGTCGTGGAAAGGTGGCAGCTGCTGAAGCTCGTTCACACTGTGTGATGAACACAGCAGGCTCACGGACACGATGATGTTCTGATGACAAGCTGCTGCTCACATGCAGTTTCTAACAGGACCAGAGCTAAATCTCCGTTGTGTCAGATATAGCTGAATGACTGACGCGTCTCAGCCAGTTAGCTTGTCTCTGGCCACTTCAGACTGTCACCTGATTGGTTCAAAGCTGTTACAGGTGTAATCGCATAGCACACTGGTTCTCAAACCCTAGTGAAGTGTTGAATAGAAGTGGAAATTTAAAGGTCTTATAGACAATTTCAAACCCTCACCACAGAGAATCTTGTTCACTGGCGACACAGAGAAACCACGCACTACCAGCAGTGTTA
Organism: Naso vlamingii; assembly: GCA_029822935.1. Classification (NCBI taxonomy): domain Eukaryota; kingdom Metazoa; phylum Chordata; class Actinopteri; order Acanthuriformes; family Acanthuridae; genus Naso; species Naso vlamingii. The sequence continues at coordinate 26,186,101 of JAPQLA010000006.1, read as the reverse complement.
TACTGAGACCATACTGAACTGGTAAAGAAGACAATCATTTTGGAGCCGAGCACATATTTGAAATAATTGATTTACAATAATCGTTTTTGGTGGAAAAGCAAAATTTCATTCCGCGCCTTTCTAAAAGCAGGTTGGATGTTTGATCCTTTGATAGTTGTCTGCATGTAAAAGTTATGAAAATATCCTTTAAGGTAAACCTCATTTGAGCTGTCAGAAGAATCTGAAGCACTGAAAGGCTTTGAGGTGTCAGTTGAAGGGAAATGCTGATAGCAGCTGAGTTTATCACTTCTTGGTCAGCAGTCAAAGTGTCAGTCTGTATCTGGATATGAAAGCAGTTCAAATGTTACACGATGACAGTAGGTGAACTGTAGAAGGCTGCAGTGTCATTTGAGAGTCTGGACAGTGAGTTAAACAACAGAAACTGTTACTGTCAGCTTATGTCTACACGCTGAACGCTGCTGAAATGTCAGTTCTAACTGTTTGGGATTTACTTCATCAGAATGATATCCTCTCACTTTGTGGCTGTAATGAACACTGCAGCCTGTAGGGGGCACCAGCAGAAGCACTGAGTTATAGCTTCATGTTGTGTCACATGTCTGTGCAGACAACATCTGGACCGATCAGAACCTGCTGCTGGATCCGGACCTTCCCTCTGGCTGGAGAACCATCAAAGACTCAACAGGAACCTACTACTGGCACGTTCCCACCGGCACCACCCAGTGGCAACACCCCCGCCTCAGTGGAACACCACAGCAGCTGGAAACACAGGTAAGAGGCTCTACACCTGAGCAACTTCCTCCAGACTAAAGGCCATTACACACCGGGGGCCTAACGAATAAACAACACGAAAATACAAATTGTTCGGACGCAAAACATTCGTATCAAAACTCTTCACACCGGCAGCGACACAAATTCACAACAGAAACGTGGGATACAAATTTGCAAAGGTTTTGACAGCTCAGTTCACAGAGGTAGAAGTGGGCTCACGTTACAAATACGCTATCACAACAGCAGAAAACATAACAGAACTTATCAGCCATCAAACAGAAAGTAGTAAAAATACGACACCACGCGTCACAGGCATTAACCGCGGGCAGGTGTAAGCCAGATGACTAGACAGGTGAAAAGTTATCAGAGCCTCCCACACGTCAGCTGATGTTACCTCATCCAAAAGTAAACTACATAAGGTAACGTCACTCACCACCTGCAGAGCCCAGCTGATCGGTGATTCTCTGCCATATGTAAAGATCGTTGTCTTTGTAATCTGCATGTTGTTTGTCAAACAACACTTGGTGCTGAGAGACACAGGTGACGAGCTCGTCAGCCATTGTTGTTTATGTTGTTGTTATGGGATACGGACATGATGTCTGCTCTGCACAACCATTGTGATTGGTTGATGCATTTGTTCGCAGGGCAAATGTTTGGAAAAATCCACCTCAATCCAAAAAATAAAAGGTTTCACTTTTTTGCCACGTAATAGTCGCGTTCTTTGTGGATTTTCTAATAAGACAAACAGCAGTTGGAAGAAGTAGATTTTGGCCTTCACCCTGAGAGGGAAGTCGAGCTCATGTTAGCTAAAGCTGGTCTGATGCATTTTCTTCTTCTGTGTTGTTGTGTCTCAGCAGGAGGAGGCCGGACAGCAGAGCTCTGACAGAGAGACAGACAGCCCACCTGAGGCCAGGTAACAAACAAACAAACACACACACACGCACACACACACACACACACACACACACACGCGCACACACACACACACATAGAGTTGTGAGTTACACAGGTTACATAAATTTTGTTTTTCTCTCAGGTCTTCATGGCATGAAGACTATCTCACAAACCATGACCCCAACTCCAAGGTAACAACAACAACAGCAATGATAATAATAATAATAATAACAATAATAATAAAGTGTGGTGAGCTCACACTCTGTTCTGGTGCTCTGATCTACTTTAACCACTCTCTCTTGTTTGTGTCGACCTCTCTACCACAGTTTTATGCAGCATTAATCTAATTTAATCTCTCTCTCTGTCTCTGTCTCTCTGTCTCTCTGTCTCTGTCTCTCTCCCTCTCTCTCTCTCTCTGTCTCTCTCTCCCTCTCTCTGTCTCTCTCTCTCTCTCTCTGTCTCTCCCACTCTCTGTCTCTCTCTCTCTGTCTCTCTCTCTGTCTCTCTGTCTCTGTCTCTCTGTCTCTCTCTCTCTCTCTGTCTCTCTCTCTGTCTCTGTCTCTCTGTCTCTCTCTCTCTGTCTCTCTGTCTCTGTCTCTGTCTCTGTCTCTCTCTCCCTCTCTCTCTCTCTCTGTCTCTCTCTCCCTCTCTCTCTCTCTCTGTCTCTGTCTCTGTCTCTCTCTCTGTCTCTCTTTCTCCCTCTCTGTCTCTGTCTCTGTCTCTCTGTCTCTGTCTCTGTCTCTCCCACTCTCTGTCTCTCTCTCTCTGTCTCTCCCACTCTCTGTCTCTCTCTCTCTGTCTCTCTCTCTCTCTCTCTGTCTCTGTCTCTCTGTCTCTGTCTCTGTCTCTCTGTCTCTCTCTCTCTCTCTCTCTCTCTCTGTCTCTCCCACTCTCTGTCTCTCTCTCTCTCTCTCTCTCTCTCTCTCTCTCTGTCTCTGTCTCTCTGTCTCTGTCTCTCTCTCTCTGTCTCTCTCTCTCTCTCTGTGTCCTGGTTTCTCTGTTTGTCACCCAACAACTCATTGACTTTTTAATCTCATCATATGTCTGTTCCCCCCTTATGTCTCTCTCACTCTCTCTTTCTTCCTGTCTATCTCCATGCCTGTCTGTCTGTCTGTCTGTCTGTCTGTCTGTCAGTGTTTTGCCGTGCGCTCTCTGGGCTGGCTGGAGGTGGAGGAGGAGGACCTGTCTCCTGGTCGTAGCAGTCTTGCTGTCAGTAACGTCATCCAGCAGCTGTCTCACTGCAGCAGTCCAGAGCAGAGAGACAGGCCAGGGGCTTGGGGGGAGGTAAGACATGAGCCTGTCTGTCTGTCTGTCTGTCTGAGGTCTGAATTCACCACAAACTGACCAAGACTGACTCTAACCTCTGAATATTTGACTTCATTCTGTGCGAAGTTCAACACATTTTAAACACATTTCGCTCTGACTTCTTTGACCTGTTCAGACTCTGAGGATCCATCCGGTTTAAACTGGCTTTGATGATCCAGATGTTCTAGTTTTTGTTACTGTACCTGTCTGTCTGTCTGTCTGTCTGTCTGCAGGGTAGGGAGATGATGCTGGTTCTGAAGAAAGACACTTTGACCCTGTTGGACCCTTTAGACCACACCCCCCTGCACTGTCAGCCAATAATTAACATCCGTGTCTGGGGGGTGGGCTGCAACAACGGCAGGTGAGCCAATCGGAGAGCAGCTGACTGGATGTCAAACTGATCTGTGATCTGATATGAACAGTTGTGAGATGGATTTCAGGGATAAATTGATTAATGACTTGATTTACCACAGCGCTCCTGCGCCGCTGCACCCCAATGCCCCGCCCTTTCAGAATGCAACGATGCTGAAATCAAACGTCCCTTTCAGTTTGTTTTCCTGTTTGTTTGCACTAACACTGTTTTTCTTTCTGTTTCTCAAACACGCCCCCCTTCACCCCTCCACCTGGGCAGGGACAGGTAAACTGCTTTACCTTCACGTCTTCACATCCAGAGCCACAGGCATTCACAGTTACACTCATCCTCACAACCTCCTGTTTTCGTTAGGGTCATTTATTCATTTGCTGCTTCTCACATGATCATCATCGGCCTATCAGCTGGTCAGCCATAATAACATGACCAATCCTGTGTGTTTTTGTGCTGTTTTCAGGGACTTTGCCTTTGTAGCGGGTGATAAGGACAGCTGTGTGCTGAAGTGTCACGTGTTTCGCTGCAACGCTCCGGCCAAAGCCATTGCCACGGCGCTCCATGAGATGTGCTCCAAGGTCAGTGAGTCTACAGCATGGATGTGTTAAGAGAAACTGGATACAGCGGAGCTGCTCTGCCTCGCTTCCAAACTGGCGTAGTGGCCACTTGTGGTATTGCAACGAAAAATTCCCCTGCAGCCCAAAAAGCATTTTCCTCATAGGCTGCCATCATAAAAGAGACGTGAGTAAAACTGTTGACAGGTCACGTCAAACTGTGAACGAGCTCAATTATTACTCTTTCTATTCTGAATGTTTCATCCATGGTGGTTTTGTATTTGCAAAACTTTACGTGAGTGGAGAAAAGCTATTTTAAAGTCAGTGACGTCACCACAATGTAAGGTCAAGTGGGAACACATGGGCAGGCCGTCAGTGGCACATTCAGTGGGCCAAATAAGCGGGAAGTTAACCTGGAGGCCAGAAAACGTTTTGGTTTTTGTGTGGGGTGAGCAGTTCTCAGTGGTTTGAATGGGCGGCCATCTTTGCGTCCGATATTCAGTTTAAATAATACATCCATGGTCTACAGCTGGATCTCAAAAGAAACTCTCATGTTCACCTGACCTCTAGTCCCTCGTATGTGTCTGTATGGCTCATGGTCAAAAACACTGGATCTTACATTTCCCATGATGCAACTTGATAATGTCTCCTCTTTAGACCCTCCTTGCCCCTGAACAGCCACATTTCAAACTTAACAGAAAAAGTTCACGACAAGCTTTTGAAATGCTCTCAAGCCATCAAGAGATAACCCTGATGACATCACTAAGTCTGCATAATGACATCACTTCGTCACAGTCATGTCATCGTGCCAGAAAGACCACGGGCAGCCTGTGAGTGGCGCACTGTGTTGACGTCAAACAGACTAAAGAGTTGGAGTTTGTTGATGAGGTCAAACAAACAGAAAATCCTCCAACGCCAGAATAAAAACATGGATGTGTTTTCATTTTTCATCTGTAGATGATGTCAGAAAAGACGCTGATGAGGCCGTCTCGCTCTCTGACCATGGAGAGCATCTCGCCTGAAGACCTGCCCAGACAAGGTGACTCACCTGTTCTCTGACATCGCCTGCTGCTCTCTGATTGGCTCTCTGCTCATTCCTCCTCATTTAATGTGTTTCAGTGGAGTTTTTGGAGGCTGTTCGGCAGCAGGTCCAGAAGTTCCAGGTCCAGTACATCGGTAACCTGCCCGTGTCGAGAGCAATGGGTAAGACCGAGTCGCACCTGTTCCACCTGAACACATTTAACGCTGTGACTCATCACTTCCCTCCATATGAACAAACTCATAGTTCATTCTTTAGACATTTGTTTGCTAACAATTTATTTGTCCGTCGTTTCTGAATAATTTGTGAATAATTTCTAGTAAAGAGTCATTGAACCAGGTGCTCATTCAGTTTCAACAGTTCCAATAATCCCAACTTGCTTCACCTGTGCAGGTATGGAGGTGTTGAACCGAGCCATAGAGAGCATCATGAACTGTACAGACAGAGATGAGTGGGAGCCGACTGTCATCCATGTCACGGACAACATCCTGTCTCTGTGGAAGGGACAGGTGACATCATCATTATGGACCGTCTGTCTTTCTGTCTGTCTTTAGATTTTCCATATAACTGCTCATCTGATCGAACCCACACTTGGGAGTTTTAGTTTTGCTGGGGACAGGAAGTGAAGCATCAAGTGTGAGGAACTTTGGATGAGCAGTTGTTGAGAAAGCTGCCAGCAGCCCGTCTCAACGGTCACTGCAGTCATTTTATTTAAAGCTGAGTTAATCCACCATCTAAAAACTTTAAATGGCTTACTGTGTTTTCTTCTTCTGATTGGATCCGGGCAGGAGGGGGAGGAGCCCTTCTGGGAGTGTCAGGTACGCTTCCTAACCTTTCTGGGCGTCGGCCACGACAGCCACACTTTTGCCGTGATCGTGGATGGCGGCACGCAGCGATTCGAGTGTCACGTGTTCTGGTGTGAACCAGATGCAGGAAACCTTTCTGAAGCCATCCAGGCTGCGTGCATGGTGAGAAACTCCACAGGAAGCTCCGCCTTCAAACCACCTGAGAGGAAATCAGTTCAGCTGCAATGAAACTTTGTTGTTAGATTTGATGGATTCATGGATTGCAAGATATTTAAAGTTTTCATTTTAAATATCAATCAGTTAATATGTCTATTAAGCATCTGCTTGAATGGCAAATACACACGCCTGTGCTGTCACATAGGGCTTTTAAGGGGGAACACAATGACTTAACATCAAAGATCACAGATACAAGTGGCTGAAGCGGGTTTTCTCAGGAGGGTGGCCAGTGTCTCCCTTAAGGATAAGGTGAGAAGTTCAGTCA
>JAPQLA010000006.1:26048266-26065000 GCA_029822935.1 Naso vlamingii | reverse complement strand
CATTTTAGCTACGATCCATACAAACCGACTCTTCTCCACCAAAGCTGGATCTGAAAATCCTGACTGAGCTCCATCTGTCGCGAACAGATTAAAGAAATAATCTCAGGTAAACTACAACAAGATGGGACAGAGGAGGACGGATGGACAGAGAAGAGGACACAGCTGCTTATTTTAAATTATACTTTATTTTCATATAAAAACAAAACAATAAACAAATAAATTAGATATTTCTAAAATAATTCTCTTGAGGAAATGTTTAAGAACATTGTGATTGTTTACAGTTTCTATCTGAGAGAAGAGCATAAAACTGGAATGTAAAGTTGCAAATGTATCCGGATACTTTGTGAATGTACATGTAGAGAAAAGCTTCATTCCAAAATGAGAAATCCATCAGTGACTGATGATTGACAGCTGAAAATACAAACAAATGCAACGAGACGACACATGAATCCTGTCAGACAGCAGATGACTGGATGAAGCATTTAGAGCATTTTGGAATGAAACCCTCCATTTTCCTTAAAACCTTCAAACATTTGAAAGAAGAAAAGGAGAGAGTAAGGAGTAATGAGAGCAATGATGCAATGATGCAATGCAACTGATAATGCAGCCAAATGAAACCTGTTTCAGGAGAATGAGGGAGGCCACGAGCTCGTTCACAACAGACAACTCTGTGATAAAAATATGTTAAGTTTTGGTAATAGTTGAACAGTAAAACTCTGTTGAGGGATCAGAGACCATCTGATCACATGATTTGATCTCTTTTGCTGGAATGTAATTTCACACAACTGTCCCTGCTGGTTTTGTCTGTGTCTCGGTTGTTTCGCCTGTGGTCAGATTGAGGAGGTGGACGGTGCCTCAGTTGGCATTTTACCCCACAGGGGAATTTTCTGCAGCTGCTCCTGGTGGCAGCAGCGAATCTGAATTAAGATTTGTAATTTAAAAGATGGTGGCTACAGGGATAAAGATAGGGGCATTTGGGAGAAAAGAGGAGACATTTCCATAATAAGAGCCTCTTCATTTGCACACAAGCCCAAGATTTCCCCACAACCCCCCCCAGAACTCCCTCTGGTCTGTAGTCACACCCATTAAGCCTGCAAAGCCTTCATTGTCCGGCCGGGCTGCGGACCTGAGGACCCCTCGCCAACAGATTGGGTTGGGTGAAGGGTTACAGCCACACAAAGGAGGGACCCTCCCCCTTCTCCTCTATTTGAAATCAATCACACTGGCTTTCACATTCAGTAACCCCCCCCAGCAGTGACAGTGGGCTTGGGCCAGCTCCCCAACAGAGTCCCCATGCTGAACGGTCAGTCCTCCTTTGAGGACGAGTCCTACTGTGGACACACTGTCTCTGGGCAAAGAGTCGGTCTCATGACCTTCAGATCTGAATGAATTAAGAGACATTATACAGCTTGTGAGATTTTAAATATCTTGCTGGTTTGTTTTTTGTCAAAAAGCAACAAGCCCTCGCCTCCTTCTGGGGTTTGACCACAAGTTATTGCAGTTGACTACAATGGAAGGTTTCACTCCAAAATTTCCCAAATTCAAGACATTTTTAAAAATTCAGTTCATAATTATCTGACCCCACGGCTTTGAGGTTTTGAGTTGTTGAAGGGAAACAAGAATTTTCTCTCTCGGTTGGTCACAACTTGTCACAAGCTTTGCACAAGTTTCTGATGCAAACAGATTGTTGTGTTTTTAATTTTCTGATATTTCACTGAAGATGAAATTTGTTGTAATTTTGGAATGAAACCTGAACATGAAGACATGCGACAGCTGCGACATGTTTGGCACTTAGAACACTTGATTCAACTCCTCTCACCTTTTGCCTCCAATAACCTTCATTTCTGTGTCATTCAGAATAATTTATAACAAGGCAATTGTCTTCCTGTTGTTGATATGTACATACAATATTTTAATATTCTAATATATTCACAGGAAATCATAAATTCTGGCACTTTGTTGCAGCTACAGCAACTTCTTAGCACAAGAGATCCTGAGATTTAAGACTGTTTCTTCTTTTTAAATAAGCAACACAAAAGTAAATAATCTTATATAAAGAGATTTATATTTAACAATCAGTTCCTTCTTTTTTATCATAGCAAAATAAATCTTTTTTTTGTTGAAATGTCTTTCTCACCAAGGTTTCAAGCCCTGGTTTGGATTGAGTTTTGCGTGACGAGATTATCGTCTGGCGCCCCTCTGAAGACGAGTTGATCAAAAAAAGCATTATGAGGCGTTTGAGGACCTGGGTCTCTTCTGTTGTGTTTAGTGCCGCAGTTTTCCAATGTTCCAACTGTTCTTAGGCACAGTGCCAGAGCCAATAGTCTAAAGTACCACGTTTAGTTTGTCCTCTCCTCCTCTGCTCATTCTTCTGCCCACGATGAAACGCTTTTCTTCCAAACCGTCACCACGTCATGAAGCACAACGGCTTCAGTGCTCCACATGCATACATGTGTGTCTGTGTGTAGTTTTGACTTTGAATGGTGCCATAAGGGAGGTCCAGTGGAGAACTTCAAGAGAACAAAATATTTAACTCAACTCTGGAAATGCAGCGTGGACCTCCAATATGGCCTCTGTTGTGTTTGTGTGTTCGTGTGTGTATGTGTGGTTGTTTTCAGTCATGCGTCTATCGGAGCGCCGTCTTCATGTCTATCCGGGAGCGCACATCCTGGTAGCCCAGGAGGCAGGGGTCAGTGGACAAGGCATCATGGGTAAAAACGGAGTCATTGTCGGAGGAGCAGGAGCTGGATGTGTCCTCGCATGATGGAGAGTACTGCTCGAAGGGTGTCGACAGGTCCAAGTACTGAGGGGAGAGAGGAAGTTCAGGAATGAGAGAAACGTGGATGTCTGAGCGGAAACAGAGAAAGAAAACTAACCCACAGAAATGTTAACAAGCAAAGGAAATTAAATTTGGCTGCTCTCACAGGCGGTCACATTGCTATTGAACATGATGGTGACCACTGCAAAACGGATGCAGATGGAGAGAATCGCTGCCATTGAGGTTTCAGACCACCGCATCACTTCTGAGACCAACAGTTTCGAGTCGGTCAGTTTAAAGCCAAGAAATTTCCGTGTACGAACGAATCAATCACACAAACTGCTGACCCCTGTGCAGGTCTGCAGGCGACGCTGCCTTCATGTGCATTTGGTGAAAAAGCAGCTTTGAAATTTTAGCAATTTGGACACTAAAGCCTAACACAGGTTTGGTTTTTGTTGTTTGGAGTTTATTCACTCTGGATTCTGCTCATGATGCCTAACACATCTGGATAGCAGATTGTGAGGAAAGGATGAAAGTGTGTGTGCATCTTCATGAGTGCATATGTTAGCCTGTGTGGATGAACATGTCTGTGAGTGTGTGTGACACCCACCTCGTCAGAAATGGACAGCAGCACTCTGTCCAGCTCCTCCACCAGCTGTTTGAAGGTGGGTCTCTGGGTGGGCACAGCATGCCAGCACTCACGCATCATCATGTAACTATGGAGAGAAAAACACAACAAGCACAGGAATGATTCTAGAAAACCTTCAAGGAAACAAATGTTTGACATTTTCAGCTTTGCAGCAGATGGGACCTTGCAGAGCTGCATTGACTCAACTGGTTTAAGTTTGCTGTGAACCAAAAACATCTTAAAACACGAAAAGTGTAAAAAATAAAGGACCCTGAAAGAAGGAAATGTCCTGCTTACAGCTCATGTGTGCAGTTGGAGGGTTTGTCCATGCGGTGTCCTTCCTTCAGCAGCTTAAAGAGCTCCTCAACGGGGATACCGGGGTACGGTGAGCCACCCAACGTGAAGATCTCCCACATGAGCACGCCAAATGACCAGCTGAGCACAACAGGAAAGAACACACAATTATTTATGATCACAACACATATTAACTCAGAGGTATAAGGCAGTTTATAAAGAGGGATAATTAGTTTTTCAGGGAGTTCAGAGTTGATGAGAACAGTTACAGTTTAAAGGTTCAAGACAGTAAAATGAACAAGAATTAAAAGCACTTCATGCTTTTCAGTTTTATATGAGAGAAGTTGGACTTACACGTCACTCTGGTGTGTGTAGACTCTGTCGAACAAGGCCTCTGGTGCCATCCACTTCACTGGCAGCCGTCCCTGCAGAGCACACACCAACATGTTGGACCTTCTTTTGCCACATCAATACTCTTTTCATCTGAACATATTTTTCTTTCTGTCTCTCTGTTAAAGTGCTTTCCATCAAATTCAAGCTCTCTGTGCTTGGTCCTTTCTCCCTTACAGTCCTCCCCCTCCTCCCTCTTGGTCTCCGCTCTTTTCTAATTAAGTCCCATTAAGCCTGCTGCCAGTCAGAGAGAAACATCAGACATCTGTCTTGAGGAGTGTTTAAGCTGTGAAAAGAGCCATGCAGAGGGAACCTGGCTTAGGAGGAGACATGTTTACAAGCAGTACTGGAGAGACGGTTTTTACGAACATCCAGCTTCCACTCCACACTTTCAATGAACCAAATAAGTTGACGTGAAGATGCTGTTTGAATGAAAAACTGTCACTCACATTGGTGGTTTTCTTGTAGTAGTCAATCTGGTGGACTCCTCTGGCCAGGCCAAAGTCAGCGATCTTCATCACATTGTCCTCCGTCACCAGAACGTTTCTGGCTGCTAAATCTCTGTGGATGCACTGCAGAGAGAAAAGAGAGACAATTAAAGACTGACACAAAACCCTTAAGTAAGCTCAAGAGCAACAGCTGGGTTTCCAGATTAGGAGATTAGCATAAAGGTTTAAATGGTCCTTGTTCTTGGGCTCAGATTAAATGATGTGATTTAATGCATTATTTTTAAGTAGCCTTTTGTCGATTTTGCATTGTTTATAACAAAGCTCTCCCTTTTGCTGAAGTATAAATTTACACCTCAAACAAGAAGTTTGAAGTAAACGTCATTATTGAAGCTTTTTTGAATTCAGACTTGTCAGTTCCAAACTGTGGTTTGGAGCGATCATGTAAAAACAAGGAGACAGAAATTATTTACAGCAGATTTTCTCCAAAATGAAAAGACTCAGGAGTCCAAAGTTAACACACAGTGCCTCATTTTAGGGAACGCAACAACATTAAAATGTCTTTATATAGAAACCTGGGAGTTTAAAGTAAAAACAACCCTTTAGGAGGAAAAAAAGGAAGGCACTGTTTGCCCTCATTGAATGGATGTCATTAAGTTTATTTTGGTTTTCATTCGAAATAGACGTGGGATTTGTGGGGACGTGCAAAATGAACCTCTCTTGGTTTGTGGGTCTCCCCATAATGGAGGGTTAGTTTCAGGCTCCTACATTCTTAGGAGGCTCTAGATCCAGAAACCTGATGCCTCCACCCAGACGACGGCTCTGCTGCCTGTTTGCTAACAGATTTATGGTAGCGCTAGAGAGGACAAAGCCTTGCAACAGAGGGATGGACAGATGGATGGACAAGAGTAAACAGGACTGAAGCCGCAGCAGCTTTCTGCACAGGAATGCCTGTCTGAGACACCGGCTGGCAGAACAAAGAGACATGTTGATAAGAAGCACACAAACAGCGTGCATGCTGGGTAAATGAAAGGAAAAGAAACATGGGGGGTGGGAAGGGGAAGAAAAGACAGAAAGGGACAGACAGGGGATGGCAAGAGAGACGGGGTAATGGAGGGAGTGAAAGGAGAAGGCTGGTGCTGCCAGACCCATCTGGACCAAACTCCTCCATGTGAAGGCCAAAAGCAGTGAACTCAATCCTAATGACGGCTCCACTGAAAGCAACACCAAACACTTTACTATAATGAGGTCTGACGATGAAGAAACACCAGAACGGGGCTTAGGATGTAAAAGACCAACAGTATAAAATACAGAGATATGTCATTTACAATAATATCGAAAAGAGAAAAGCATAATCGATGATCAAACATTGTTTGATCCGTAAATCATTTCTGCACTGACTCTTTGTTTCCTGACAAGCTTCCTCCTGTTGAGCCTCTTACAGAAAAGATTTACAGCCACCAGAGACTATGCGAGCTCCCCAGATGCTTCTTCTTCTGCTACAAGCTACTTCCTGTCTTTTAAGTGATCGTACCCTTTTGGAGGCGAGGTACTCCATCCCTCTGGCAACCTGGTAGGCGCAGGAAAGCAGGTCTTTGAAGGTGAGCTGCTCTTCAGGCACCTTGGTCACATCAAAGGTGTAGTCCATGCCTGGAGGTCGCCGGGCCCGCAGGTACTCCCTCAGACTGCCTTTGGATGCATACTCCACCAGGACATACAGAGGGCCTGGGGAGGGAACACAAACGAGATGAATGACGGGGACGTTTCTATTGTTGTTTTGGCCTGGAGGCTTCGGACCACCATCATTGATAAACTTGCTAAATTAGGTTGGTTGGTTGTGATTTACGATGAGAGGGGGGTTTGGGAAGAACATAAAGGCGAGGCATTGTTTTCTCTTCAAAATAAGGGTTTGCATGTCATGACTAACAAGAAGGAAGTCATCCTCAAGTCACTGCTTTAATAGTCAGCTCCAAAGCCAAGAACACCATCAGTTTAAATTGACTGAGCTGGTCCATAAGCTTACATGTCCAAACTGTTTACCTGAATCCTTCATTGAAACAAAGTATGCTAGGCAGAAATAAAACATAGAGGATAAATGAGAAAGGTTGAGTCACAGATCATAAGCTCACCATCCTGTGTGCAGACTCCAAGCAGGTTGATGATGTTCTTGTGTTTGTCCATCACCTTCATCAGCTCCATCTCTGAGATGAGGTCTGCCAGATCTTTGTCTGTGGCGTCATCTGAGGGACAAATATATCTTAGTGAGAAAAGCATGTCCCACAGACAGCAGATTTTAGTTACTCTCTGGAGGTATATTTGTGCCTGTGTCAGTGCTTTCCTACCTTTGAGCATCTTAACCGCCACAGTGGTGGCCTGATCCAGACAGTCCTTGTTAATGCCATAGGCCTCAGCTCTGACCACCTGACCAAAGCAGCCTTCTCCTAGAGGTTTGCCCAAAGTTAAACTAGAAAGAGAAAGAGTGAAAGTTAGTGAAAACAAGAATGTCCAATAAAAACTGTACAAATCCATAATTTGGGACTCTGGTTTCTTAAAACATAGGTTGGGTCGAGCCAAAAATGGGCTGTGGCTTGTTTCTTTTTAGCTCCCTGCATAGCGAGAGCTAAATGAATCAGGATCCCAGAAGCCAAACTAAACTTAGTGGAGAAGTATGCTCTCTGCAAGGGGCAGAGCTTTTAAGTTAACTTTGCTTTACTGAGGCTTTACTTGTCAAAACTCATTTCTTACTTCTCTCTGGGGAACTCCCAGTCTGGGTCGTAGGGCAATTCAAACTCCATGACTCCAGCCAGCATGGGGGAGCAACTGGACGAGAGGCGAGCGACCCTCATCAGAGACGCACTGGACTTTCCTGATGAGTTGGACTCCACTGAGTACTGAATGAGGAGAAACATAATGGAGGATTGAGTTATCTGCCTTCAGGAACATACAGGTGGCTCTGAACAGACGTGGTCACACCTAGCTACGTGCAAATTTTGAGGCACTACCCTGGCCTTGAGTCAAAGTTGACAGTCTGCCAAAGCAGTTGATAGAGAAGACAAACACAAATTCCCACGATGCAAAGTGCAGTATACCTGTCTACGAAGAGGAAACTTGGAGAGCTTCTGGACAGGGAGGGCGTCAAACGGCTCCCTTCTGGGGTGGACCTGCATTCGACACAACACCACGATGACGATGGCCATGATTAGAGCCAGGAAACCACAGGCGTAGATGATGATGTCGGTGTACTTGGTCTCCATGGTGTCCATAGCATCTGCTGCTTCCTCTTCTAATGGAAGAGAAGGAAAATGATTTTAAAAATATCTTCACCCTGAGAGAGCATCAGTAAAATCTAAATATCACTTGCTGAATCTCTTGCAACCAATCTAAATTCACAAATATCCAATTTTTTTGTGCAGTGTAGCTTTATTTTGAACTTTCTCAGCTTGTGGCAACAATTTACTGACAGACCACAGACAGTGAGGATGGGAGGCAGGGTCTCTGCTGAGCTCACAATCAGCAAAGGAACACCACAGGGCTGCTGCCTCAGCCCCAAACTCTAGACACTGTACACCTACAACTGTGCCTCAGCCCAGGACAACACCGGCATCAATAAGTATACAAATGACACGACCATCCTAGGCCTCATCAAGTGTGGGGATGAGTCAGGTTACAGGGAGATGGTCACAACACTCTTGTCTATGGAGATGAAAAGTTACCTAAACTCTCATATAGGTAAGATGAAAGAAATGATCATAGACTTCAGCAGGAAATCCCCCCTCTACTGCCCCTCATTATCAAGTGGACTGAGGTGGAGAGAGCTGACAGTCAAGTTTCTGGGCCTTAATGTGATGACAAACCCGAGCTGGGCCAAAAACACTGCTGCTGTGGAGAAAAAGGCCCAGCAGTGGCTTTATTTCATCAGGCTGCTAAAGAAGGCTGGACTCAGCCATCGCCCCCTCACCCAGGCATACAGAGGACTTATAGAGAGCATCCTCACAAATGGCATCACTGTCTGGTTTGGGAATACCACCCAGGCAGAGAGGAAGGCTCTCCAAAGAGTCATAAAGACTGCAGAGAGGATCTCTGGATCTGACCTCCCATCCATGAACACTGTGCGCAATGCTGCAGCAAAAATGTACAGAGCATCCTCAGGGACACACACCAGCCAGCTCACTCTTTGCTCTGGCACAAACACTCAACATATAACCCGAGACACTGCAGACCAAACAGTATCAACACACACAAAGTATGTTTCTATAATAATTCCTTTCAAGCCACAGTCAGACTGATGGTAAAAAAAAACATAAGGGAAGAAAAAGGTTGTTTGGAAAAACTAACTTTTTTTTTTTTTTAATCTCTCATAAAAAGACCTACTGCTAGGAGCACTGTTTATAGTGCGTTTTAAGTGTGCATTTTATTTAGTTTTTTACAGTTTGTATCTTACTGCACTTTAAAGGGGTTTACTATATGTGCAGCTTATAGTTATTGCACTTTATAGGGTTAATTGTTTGTACAGCTTTATAGCTATTTATTTGGTTTCTTTTGTCTTTCTTACTTGCTGACTCTAAGAGCTTTGTACAGAAAATTCCTATGTACTGGTACTGTCTGTGTACGAATGGCATATAAACTTCTCTTGAATCTTGAAAAAAACAATGCTGTGCAGACAATGTGAGCAGCTTTTCCAGGTTTAGGTAAATATCCTTCTAACAATTAACTGAATTCTTTTCAGCACTCAATCATAACGCCTTCCGTTCATTCTTTACCTGAGATGACGGTGAGCCAGGCGGACTGGTGGGCAAATCCAATTGAATTTCCAGCCAGACAGGTGTACTCTCCTGCATCTTCCATAGTAACTTTGGACAGGTAGAGCACCTCCACCTCTGACATGTTTAGACTGCCCGTCTGCACAACACAGACATAAACAGTAAAATACAACAATCATCACAAAACAAGTCCTCTGCTAGACTCCATTTCTCACTAAAATCTCTCAAAGTCATTACTTTTTGCTATTTTTTGTAGGGAAAATGTTTGTAGATGCTCAAACAAAAAAAATAAACAAATGTTTTAAGTAGCCCACCTTGAGGATCTGGACGTAAGGTGTCCCATCAGACCCATAGCGGCTGCCGTTCCTTTCTATGTGTTTGAGCCACTGAATGTGCGGCTGGGCGTCACTGTAGACCTTACAGTGGAACTGGACATCGCTGCCAACCACGGCTGTGGTGTTGGCTGGTAGACCGGCCTGAAGGATGGGCCTGTGTGGAGAACGTTCTGTATCAAGAAGCAAAGGTTAGAGATAAGCGAAGTTGGCAAAGACAGATAAGTTAGAGCTTAAAGGATTTTCTTCTTCTCAGGCAAACAGCTCAGACTTGACAGAAACTTCGGGATTTAGCCTATCTCACCAACAGTCATTGTCGGAAAGACATAAACCTTCACACACTTGGCTGGTTAACAGCTGGCAAACACAATTGCTTTGTAAAAAAGCTTTCAAAAACGTCCAGTAGTTGTCATTGTCACATAATGCTCTGATATGCTGGCAAAAGAGCTAGAAATGTCATTCTGAGATGAAAATCAGTTCCATTAGTGCTGCTCTTTGTCAGCTGGTCGCCAGACTCTCTTTGATCTGCGGTTACTCTCCCTCTCTGATCTCGTTAGTTGTCTCGTTAGTCGATGGGGACGGAAACTGACCCCGTGGTGGACGGACAACGAACAAATGAACAAACAAACCGCAGCCCTCCTCTATCTGCTGTCACAGGTCAGGTAGAAAACTGGTGTAGACGCCTGAACGTCCACATCCTGCCCTGAACAACCGACGCCAGGCGCCCCTGTCACTTCCTGCTAAGCCCACAGTTAAACCCTCGCAAAGATTGGTAGCTGTTATTCGCAGGCATGAAGCTTTTTCCACAATGCTGACCTAAAAACTGTTGCGGTTGCTGCCGAGGATATGGTCAGTCACATCACAAAGCACAGAAAACCCTGTTTAAATAATATTCTCTTATGTCTGTTGAAATATAAAACTAATAATTCAACTGATATCCCTGTCACAACAATTTAATTTGACACAAAACTGTCATGAAACAAGGACATACAGTTGGACACTCCCTCCAAATAGCAGTGTCTTACCCAGGACGTCGAGGACGTAGCTGTGAGTGATGGAGCCATATTTGTTCTCCACCACACAGGTGTAGTTTCCTCTGTCTGAAGGCACGACGCTCTCCATCACCAGGCTCCAGTGCTGGTGTCTCAGCTAGCCAAAGAAACATGAAATATTATCTTTGTGATTGCAGACCTCATGAACAGGCTAGAGAGAAAAAATCACAGACATCTTGAGAGCAAATTCAACAAACATCATATGACTGAACTTTATATCCTGAAGTATCACTCTAACCTCTGCTAGATCCCTGAAATGAACCCTGCTGTCATTTAGTTCAACATTCAGGGGCTCACCATCTGCTACCCTCCTCACCTTGATGCCCCCAATGCGATGCTCTCCTCTGAACTCACGTCCATTTTTGAGCCAGCGAATGCTTGGCATGGGGCTGCCCATAGCCGGACAACGAAACTTCACCGTGTTCCCGGCAGGAACGGCATACAGCTTCTTCTCCATTCGTTGGGTGTGGGTCCAGTAGGGACCTGTATGGACAAAGAACAGTTAAAGAGCTGTTAGCCAAAATGCTCTTATGAAGCCTGGAGTTTGTGTTGTTTGAACCCCTCGAGGATTGTAGCGAACCAAACAACTCACCTCTAGAGAAGTAAACTTGGTCATTTTCGACCTCAGCTGATGAGTCCTCCAAGCCGTTATCCTCATCATCATCCCCTGACCCCAGCGAGTCTGGAAACATGACAAATATATGAAAAGAGATGAAAAACCTCAAGATAATCAGATTACTATTAGTCAGGCAAAGAAGAGCAACAAATATTTAACAGTATTTGAGTCCTTACCTGCCACAGTGATGGTGAAATTCCTCACCGGGTCTTTGGTTCCCCGGAGAACACAAACATACACACCAGAATCCTCGTATGTTACGTCTGTGACCTCCATGGTGGCGCCACGAATCTGGATGCGTGGCGTTGGCAGAACACGAACTCCCTCCTTGTACCAGTTCACCGCCATGCCGGGCCGAGTGTTCATGTCGCAGCGCAGTTTCAGGATGTTGCCAGGCTCTAACAGAAGATGCTCCGTGGTGTCTTCACTCAGATCCTCCAGAACATCTGTTCAAATATCAACAAATATCAGGTGTTAGCAGTTTTCCCTCATTCACTCTATACACTTTGTTTCCTCTCGTTTTCTCAGCTTTTTCTTCTTGTTCTTCGTCTTTTGCTCTTGGACGCACATTGCCACACATGCCAGTCAGCAGGTTATTTCTTCATCTCCTTTCCAAAGCTTGTAGCCATCCCTTCAACTATAACCTTCAGCTTTTCAACCCCATTATCTCCTGTGCCCCCACAAACACCCACACAATGAAATTACCATGGAGACCAGGAGGCCTCACCAACCCAACCCTCCTCCAAACACCCCTCCACCCTCCCCTCCTCCCCCTACACTGCAAACCCCCGCCCTGCCTTGCTTAGTCTGAGGAGAAGAAAAGAAGGGTGGAGGAAGAGAGGCTGCAGCTAATGAACATGTTGCGGCGTGACAGAGGACGGAAAGTAAATCTGAGGGGCGGTGAAGGTTCACTGGAGATCTAAGTGAGCGAAGGGAGGAGAGAAGTTTATTTCAGGCTGGGGAGGAGGACGCCGGCATTGAGCCCACACAGACGGCCTCCTGACCATCTTCAACAGTCTGATTCAACAGTCTTTTTTGGCTGCAGTAGTATCAATCCCTGCATCAATACCTTTTGTGACTGTACGGGGGTTGTTTTGAATTGAAAATATCAGAGAAATTAGAAAAAGAAACTCTAGCATAATAATGAGGTTACTGTACCTGGAGGGATTTCAGCAGCCGTCAGATCCACAGTTTGGGAAATGATAGTGCCTATGGAAGAGATAAGATGTCGTTATACTGCAGTACGAATAGATGGTCACATGGTCTAATAGATGCTAAATTTTATTGGTATTTGGGCTTTGATGAAAAGTGTCTCACCAGGCAGGACTTCCAGCCACGCTGCCTGCATGGCCTGCACCGTCTGTCCTGCATGGGTGTTCTCAGCCATGCAGATGTACTCGCCTGCATCCTCCAGAGTGATGTTAGACAGGTGTAGCGTGTTCACCTTGGATGCATTGCTCTGCAGGGGCTGCATGGAGGAGAGGTCATTTTATCTTTTTAATATGACAAGGACTGAATAAACACAGTCACACGGAACAGACTGTGTGTATCTGTCATCTGTTCTCACCGTCAGAGCCCTGAGGCGAGGCGTTCCACCCTGACTCCGCCCTGGTACGCTGGCCTCCGTCTTCAGCCACTGCACCTTGGTGGACGCAGGCCGGTGGACTTTACACACGAGCTTAGCCTGACCACCCACCACCCCTGTGGTGTTTTCTGGGTAACCTGGTACGATCAGAGGCCTGGAGACCCGAAGATCTGAGCAACATAAAGGAGGGTGGAGATAAAAGGAAGAAAAATAGAAAATTAGTCCTAATTTTAGATAGCCTATCATGCTCAGATCAGCTGTCATGGGTGACTTTGAAAGCATGAACAACTGCCTGCTTACTCACTCCAAACTTATATTTTAGGACCTGTTTTCTGTGAATGATTCTAATTCACTCATATAATAACCTTCCTGTGTTTAAAAGAACCAAGTTTTATGTGTCATTGAATCGACATTTCATAGAATAAACTGAAACAAACCCCTTTGGTCTGAACGTGGCCCAAGTGAACAGGACGGTTTCAGTTTGCTTCTGAAAGGTCTTGCAACACAAGTACACCATGTTCCTTAACAACAGCTGTCATTTAATGCTACCAGGAACTGGCGATAGAGTGCCATGATAACCCAGCAACTATCGTGTCACCATCAGACTCAGTGCCATCCATTCAGTGGGTCACTTGCCCATTTACTATGTACTCGCTCACTCACTTGTTGGAGCATATGTCCGCCCTGGCCGGGGACCTCGCTTACTGCTCAGTCAGTCAGAACGAGCAATTTTCCAGGGCAATTTTCTGTCTGATTGCTTCCTGCGAGCGCTTAGTGAAAAGGCAATCTGTTCTCTTGTGCGAGTGAAGTGCTGCCTTTTTTTCTAATCGCCCGGAGTACATTTAGAGGTGACGCTTTCAGGAACACAGACACACTCACTACGTCGTAAGTGGAAAATCAGAAAGGTGATTGGTCAAAGCAGCTAAAAGAAAAACAAATTAAAACAAAATGTCCTGATGGCAGTCTGTTCCTTTGAGAAAGTGTGTCTTCCAAATTTAAAATATTAAGAATATGAGATCTTAACAAGCTGCACATTTTCATCTAACCCGTCAAATCTGACCACATTCAAACAGTCAGCAGTAAATCACACACACACACACACACTGAGAGCCATGCTAATGAACTTGCAGGGACAGGGATGGTGCCCTTGAGTTGAACTCGCGGCAGAGTGTGAATTGTCACCCAGAGGCGAGGGGGCAAACAAAACACAACACAACACAAACAAACCGCTCTGGCTGGTGCAAGCCAGCCAGGCAGCCGGTCGGCCGGGCCGGCAGCAGAGCGCTCGCTGGAAACCAGTTGGGACAAAGACGAGTTTCAAAGAAACATTTTCTCTAACAGAGCAGCAGAATCCAGCCTGTTCTTTCCATGTCGGGTCTGTTTTATTAGCACAACATCTCAAGATCTTTCAGTTGTGATTCCTGATGCTTAGAACCGCTGAGATTTTATCCAATCAGGTCAGTTTGCGGCTTTACTTCCATGATGTGTAAAAACTCTTCATGTTGACATATATATCAATTCATAAGGCATTTATAAAACTCTGGGTGGCACTTTCTGAAAATTAAAAGGACTTTTAAAGTATCTGTTGAAGTGTTTTTAGAACACAAAGCATAAACAGAAAATGCATGACTGACAATATTATATAACAGATGTATTCATTATACTCATATACTAAAAAATCTATATAAATATCAATTTATTTAGAAATATTCTATAAGACTGTCATGACAACTGATCAAACTCTGCAGATGAAGCTACAAAACCCAGCTGAAGGCTGTGGAAGAAATCTAGTCAGTGGCCCTCGAGTAAAGAACTCTTTGTCATCCATAAGGTTCAGAAAGTCATGAAGCTGCCTGTGACTGATCCGTATGAGCAGTAGCTCCGGTGTGTTTTCCTGCATTAATAGATATTTTATTAATGTTACATTCATTATCTGTTTAAACAGCAATTATGCAGTCAGCCATCATTGGTCCAACTCTGTGCACATGCAGCTCTGCTCTGATCGCTCTGTCTGACCAGCAGATGCACTCATAAAAAAAAAAAAAAACAGCCACTTATTGTGTGCAGAGATCAAAGCCAAGATGGCACGTCGCTCGCTATCAGTATCAAATTAAAAAATTAGCAGCGTTTTTTGTTTTCGTGTGCGTAATCAAAAACGCAGCGCTTCCATTCTGGGGGGAAAGACTGAAAAGTTTCATGGATTTAAGCTGCCGATCCTTTAAACTTTGACATCATCTGTGTTAATATTTGCTCTGCAGGGATAAAGAGCAGCAGAAAGCTGAGTGTTCAGACAACAGCTGAAGTCAGAAGTTTATATAATCTGTAATGATGCGGCCAAGAGCCGGAGTTAAAATAAGTTTTTCCGAGGGAAGAAAAAACCTTTGGACGAGCCGGATCCCTGCATTTAGCAGCTTGTGGTTTGTAACATTAGATGTATAATTATATTTGGAGAGTGTTGTGATTTATTTTCTCTCAGCTGTTATCAAATTAGCAACATGTCTGAAAACGCCCAGAGACTGAGAAGCTTTTAAACAGATCAAGAAAAGCTTCATGAAACACAATCCTCTGAAAAATCAAAAAATGAACATCCTAAAAAATACCAGTGTTTGAGTGAGAGTCCCTGGCAGAAGATACAAACATCGGGGGTGTGACCAGTGCATTGTGGGTCCCTCTGGCCTTCATCTCCTCAGCTGGACTCAAACTGACTGATTCAAAAAAAATGTACCATAATTTGTGCTGCAATTGCTGTAATTTTTCAAAACTGAGCAGCTGGAGAGCTTTGCAGTTGTTTACTGAAGCTTCGCTGGGAACTACGAAGACGTTTGTTTCTGGAGATTAAGCCTTGATTTGCTGTTTGACTTTGGCTGATAAATGTGGTTTTGAATGAGGTTGTTTCTGTGTGGAAAAGTGGAAAATAACAACAACAACAAAAAAAACCCCACTTCCCTCTTTCCTCTCAGATTTGTGTGAGAACTTTTTTGAAACTCCAAAGCAGCAAGAAGACCTGCATGTTTCATGACCTTCAGATCTTTTCTCTTATTAGTCCAGTTTGACTCGTCAAAGGTTTTTCTGGTTCCTCCTGCATGCTGTCGTCTGAGCAGCAAGTCCCAGCTGGCCTCACCTGGCCCCGCAGTGCGAAGTGGGGCCACAGAGAAGAGAGACAGCTTCTGTGCTTGATGCCTCCAGGGCAACAATCCACTTTGTCTTTCATCAAAGATCCTTTAAGTTCCCCTTTAATCTGAAAAGCTGATTTATTTTACAGCAAAAGAGAAATCAGGTTTTTTTCCTGATTACATCTAAAGGCTTGAGCAGCAGTGAAACCCTGCAAAGGTGACTTCATGCAGAGGCTTCTGTTTGTAAAGCATGAATGACCCCCTCCTGCACCCCCCCCCTCCCCACCCTCACAGATGGCACTCAGCCAGGCAGATTTACACTTCCGAGCCTCGAGGCCTCGGACGGATCAGGTAGCTCCGTTCACGGCAGCAACAACACTCAGTGCTTTTTTCCTTCCTCGCTCCGTCCAAGAGACTCTCTGTCATTTCTCGTGTCACCTCGACTTCCTCTGCGGACGCAGCTGCCAACAAACTGACACTTTCTAGGAAGAGAAGGTGGACCGATCGAAACCTTGCAGATCCATTCAGAGGCTGAGGTTTAGCCACAAAAACACGCTTTCTTCTTCTGAGCAGTTCACTGTGTTGAATGTTAACGCAGCAGGAAGAGACAATCAGATTTTCTACAAACTGTCTGTGGATCCATAGAAGCAACACTGCAGTCACACACACACTTCACACAAACCGAAGGCGAGGAAGGAACCTGGAATCTGTTTCACGTGTCTCAGCTCTTACCTTTGCTTCTTCCTTCATCGAAGGCTCT
>JAPQLA010000006.1:26013528-26025503 GCA_029822935.1 Naso vlamingii | reverse complement strand
ATTAGTAGATATAATAGCAGAAAATGAAAATGATGTGTAGGCAGAAAAATAATATGTAACAACCTTCTGACATTGACATTGTCTGCATGAAACTTTTTTTTTTTTTCAAAACCACTTTGGTTGGATTAATGGAAGGGTTAGAATATAATCTAAGAGTTAAGGTTTTGGAAAACAATTTCAAATCAGAATTCAGCAAAGATGTTGGTCTTTGTTGTGCAGAGTAAGGAATCTTTGCTGGGTTCGCATAAAAGTGATAACACAGCAGAACTGACATTTCTATAAAACAAGCCCTTCTGCAGAACTGTATTGACCATATCAAGCATTAGAGGATCAAGTTCTTGCCAAAATGTGATGTAATACTATGGTGAAATTTCCCTGTTTTGTTTAAGCGATTTAAATATTTCATCTAGAGTTATTGTCGCATCCTTGGACGGAAGCATTATCAGCGTGAACAAAGTTAGATGTGGAAGGATGCTGTTGCCCCAGCTTGAGCTGCATAAGCATCGGTACAGATGAGTGGCAGCTACTTTTCCACAAGTTGTTAACACTTGTTAGACTGTTAACTTGCTTTAACCATTTAGGAATTGCAGGAATTTCTATAGATGATTTCCCCATTTTTAAAGGCTCTCAAGTAATTGGACAAACTAACATAACTGGAGCATCCACTCGGCAAGGAGAAACAGGAAGCTCCCACTGTCCCATGTTACTCATGGTGATAATGCAAATGTCCAAGACATCACAGCAAGTGATACAGTTTACAGAAGAGCAGACAGGAAAGAGGCATGAGCATCCCTGTCTTGGAAACGTAGTGCAGACATGCGCAGCAAGGATAATTTTACCCCAACCAGGGAGACACAATCAGAACAAGTGTGTACATTTACACTGGTTGGAATATTGATTGGTATACACCATCCCTTTTGTTGATAATGAATTTTTTTCCAAATGGGCCATATCGGATCAGAATCTTCCAAATGACATGTTTATATTAAGCATTTTTATTCTGATCAGGCTTTTATTCCTATTTTTGTGTCCATGTAAACATAACTAGTGTGAATTTACAGCATCTTAATAAGTGAGGACGGGATGCTAAAGCCCCACTTTGTAAAGGCAGGTGCAGCTTTAAATGACTTGACATTTTTTGCAGTGTGCAGAAGGTGGCAGGTTGTGATCCTACAACCCTCATCTCATATACATAATCCAGCAGGCAGGCGGGCTCCTGCTTCTACTGAATAGGGGGACTCTCCCTTCCTCTGGGGACGTTTCAGGGCTGAAAGAGAACCCTCACCACCCGGCTACCGGGGGCCCGTGGGCGCAGTGAGAAAATGAAGACCTCTGCGCCCCTCTAAATCCCCAGGAATTTCTCATTAAGCAAGGGTCCCGGGCTGCTGAGGGCCCTCACCCACCCCCCGCAAGGGGTCTGCTTCTCTGGCAGGGAGAATGGAGCTCTCCACTCCACTTTGTGCCGGCTGCCGGCTACCAGAGGCTGTTATTCAGCCTCTCCTTTCTCAGCAGCACAAGAGCTTTCTCCCAATCATGCTTTCAAAGCCCTCAGGACTTCCTCTTCCTTTCATTTACTTTTTACATAAGTGTGTGTGTGTGTGTGTGTGTGTGTGTGTGAGAGAGAGAGATGTCTAATAAGACCAAAAGAAAGAAAAGGCGTAATTGAATTTGACTTTTTTTTAATGGTATCCTGAGATATTTTTGTCTGAAGGCGGCAGTCGGCAGAGCTGTAATGAAACGGAATCTCATTTCAAAGAGTGTTTTTTTTTTCTTTTTCTTTTTTCTCACATGTTCATGAGTACAAGTCGGATTAATGAGGATTATGTATATGAGGGTGGGTAATGAGTTTTGATAAAAGAAGAGAGGATATTTAGCTTATGATTTCAAAACACCTCAGCTGCTCCTGAATTTTCCTGTCACTTTATCTTCATGATCGAGAAAAAATAGAAAATGGTGATTATTTTAAATTAAAAATGTACAGATAAGCAGAAGACACAAGCTGCATTGTTTTTATTTGTATTTGGTTTCCTAAAAAGAACCTGTAACCTCCTCTGTATTCAGAAGTAATATAAATCTAAAAATTTAAAAATGCTCTTGCATCCCAAAAATCTACTTGAGCATGTGCACAGAAGAATTTTAAGCAATAATTGTTCTAAGTGTCAAAAGTCAAATCTATCAGGTTGCACTAATTTGAATGACATAAACCAAGATGTGCGCGCTTGGTTGGATGAGATTTTGTTTGCAGGGTGGCATACAGCAGCATGTCGCTGCACAATAACTGAACTAAACTGTGACTTTACAGTGACAGCGAGCCATGGCAAGCATACAGTTCACAGGAGAGCATACTGAGACCAGGAATACGGCATCAGGTGCCGCCTCTCGGAAAACACATTTATTGTTGTTTATCTAGGAGCAGCATGCACTGCTGAGCCTGTAGAGAAATATCTGAAGGTGTGCAGCGATCAGGCAGTGACCGATGAGTGTCAGGCAGGAACATCAGTAAGAAAATGTCCCGACACAGGAACAACGGAGAAAAACACAACTTATTACTGAGAGGAACAAGGAGATGCTCACACACATCTAAACACACAGCAAAGCCAACACACAAGCGAATAAAACTTGAATATTTAGTGGCATTTTTAAATCTTTAAAAATTAATACAAAACACTTTAACAACTAAAAACATAAATGTGACACTTTCTTCACACAGCTTCTTGTGTGTCTCCACAGACAGCTAACATGTGGCTGTTGTGACGTCAGCTGGCAGTGTGGGACTGTCACTGTGAGTCAGCTGACAAATATTGACTAAAAAAAAACATATTTTTTCGTATTTATCACCAGAAAAAAATCATACACTGATAATAACAGTCATAAAACCTTG
Source organism: Naso vlamingii (assembly GCA_029822935.1). Taxonomy (NCBI): domain Eukaryota; kingdom Metazoa; phylum Chordata; class Actinopteri; order Acanthuriformes; family Acanthuridae; genus Naso; species Naso vlamingii. Next base: position 26,022,622 of record JAPQLA010000006.1, on the reverse strand, counting down.
TTAAGATTTGGCTCAGAGACTCAGATGACATTTTGGTCCCAGCCAATCACAGCTGGCCGCCACAACCTGCGTGATCTCATTGGGACTGATGTCCAGGATCAAAGATGCAAACACATCTGAGCGGTGTGACAAACCAAGTTCAGATCCACCTGTGCTGCTATAACCAAAGAAAATAAAGATGGATAATTTAGAAAACAAGTCAAAGGCATTAAATCACATCATCATATTGACACACTTTAAGCTCTCGCAGTAAAATGTACATTTAAAATGTACTTTTTGTTTCCAGCTCACTGTCCTCTGGCTGCAGTGCAATGGAGGAACATTTTTTTCTTTGCAGGATTTAATTCTCCAAGTGTCTCATTAGAAGAATGAGTAAGGCACTGAGGGGCCGCTGGGACTCAGCTGCCCCTGTCAGAGCCTCCCAGCACCTGGCCTTTTGGACCTGCTCTGACCCTGGGCTCTCGGACGCTCTCACAGCTGGCCCCCTCGGCTGAGCTTCAGAGCCAGAGATCCGGGGCGTCAGACATTGTGTGGAGGGAGCTCTTGCTGAGGATCGACTCGACTGTGGACACAAACAAACCCCAGCAGGCTGTTAGATGGCTTCACAGGTAGCGAGGGCATCCTCTCTCCAGGACTCAACTCCTCAGGAGACCCATATTCATGATGGAGCATCAGGGGAGCAATTTTTCATCTTTCATGTCTGCACCCACATCTTTGGTGGTTCACTGGCAATCACGTCCACTTGCAGAAGATTTTATCCTGGACTGACCTGGCAGAGACAAAACATGGATGTCACATCTGTATGCAGAGCGATGAAGAAGTGATTTTAATCTTTTAAATTATTAAGAATGTAATGAGAACAGCCACCATTAAAACTATTGGATTATTCCAGTTTATCACAATTTAGGTAATCTTTTCGATCGGTAATACAGAGTAACACCCAAAATGTTGTTTGGAGCTTTAAAGCAACAATATGTAACTTGACCATGACCTGCGGCTTTGAAGACGAAACTTAACGAAGCACATTTATGCATTGCAAAAAACAGCAATTTTAGTAAACTGGGTCTTGCTTTATGGTGAAAATGTCCACTAGTTTTCCCTCTAATGTCCCACGACCTCTCTGTCCGTCTGCAGCCTTTTATTTGGTGTCCCTAACAACGACCCGTTGCTGCAGCTGCAGCTTCGGTCTGCAGGCAGCCTACATGTTGCTTTCAAGAACCTCTGTGAATTACAGAATTGAGACAGAGCAGGTTCAGGACATCAGAAGAAAAACCAGAGGGCATTTTCTCCATAAACTATGACCTGGTTTTACTAAAATCGCTGTTTTGTGCGACGCCTAACCTGCATTGTCAAGTTTCATTTTAGAAAACCATGGGTCGCGGACAAGTTACATATTGTTGCTTTAAACTTTTAGCTGTTAAATAATGAACATGCTGTTAGAAAGCATATTTTGCCTAATTTTGTCTCTGCTGCTGTTTTTCAGGTCAAACTGTCCACTAAGCTGGTGTCCTGCTAGAGGAGGATGAAGAACATCCAGGTGGACTTTTTAGGAAAAATGAAGCTATAATATTGATTTAATGATGATTAATACCACAAACACATTAATAAGTATGTGAGTAGCTTTATGTCGCACAAACACACACAGACACACACACACACACACACACACACACAGCCTGCGCGGCTTTGAGCTGGACTTGTTGGTCAGTGCCATTTCAGAGCCAAACAAGCCTCCTTTAGAAAGGTGAAGCATAGCCGCAGGCTTTGGCAGCAGAAATGATCTCCAGTCGGGCTCTCAGCATGATCGGGGACTCTCTGTGGACTCGGCCGCTGGAAGCTTCAGATCATTGTGCATCTATTCTGGTGAAAGAAAACGAGGCTTTCACTTAACCGTCAAGTGCAGAACTGACTGCACTTCACCTTCATTTCACCACTGTTCAGATGAAACCTTACAAGAGTTTTGGGTTTAAAAAATGTCCTCATATTTTCTTACATTTGTTTAGAGTGGCGTTTCTCAATAGAGTTAATAAGTTCAAGTTTTCCTTTCAAACTGTCACAAACACATCATTAGTTGTACAAAATTATGTACAAATCAAATTTAAAACTGAATAAGAGACGTGCTATCAGTCATAAAAGCAACGTACATCTAAGATTAAAATGGGAGTAGATTAAAGAAGTTTTCCATCGCATCATAATTTAGCATGGGTAAAAAAACCCCAACAGAAACAAACAACAGTGGGCCAGAACAACCAGTTTTAGTTTGAAGTTTGTCACTGCGACATAAATTTCATCCATTCCAGCTGCAAAATTCAGAAAAGTCAGCACTGCTTTTGTCAGGAGAGAACATGAAAATGAAGTGAATGTGCAGCCCAACGTGGTTGTGCAGTTACAGTGTTTTAGTCCCTGACGAGGTTCAGAAATGTGATAAGTGATGCAACATGTAAATATATCATATGGTTTTTTTTGTGTGTGTGAAGCTAAGAAGCATATTTCTGAACACCAAAATAATGAGTCTCATTAAAATCAGTGCATCACTGTCACTGTCTGAATGTGTTAATGTGAGACTGAACAAAAACCAGCAGGGTTTGTTTCTGCTCTGTGGACACAGTGACCTTCGAATTCAGCCTTTAAATCCGTCTGAACACACAAGACACAAGAGAAGGAGAAGAATCTGCTCTCTCCCTCCGGCTAAAACTTAAGCATCCGAGAGCTGCTTGTTCACTGTTTAGCACAAGTGTAAAGAAGTCGTCTTTGCAAGAGAAATGTCCAGCTAATTGGTTTGTTAAGATGAGCGAGGGTGTGAGGGGGAGACGGGGAGAGAAATTTCCCCTTTCTTTCAGTCCAGACAGGTTAAATGTGCAGTTAGGCCTCAACAATGCGGCCGTCCTTTCACATGCAAACATGAGGTACATGGAGCGAGCCGGGTTTTGTGGCCGGTGTTCAGACTTCAATTGAAAGGCACCAAAGCGTGACGGTCTCCCCTCCCCTCGCATGACTCCCACTTCTTCCTCCACCTCTTGCTTCCTCCCATCATTCTTCTCCAACTTCCCTCTTTTTTCCCTCCATCATTTTGCTTCTTCCTTAATTTCAGCCCAGTTTCCCCAAAAATTACATTAACAGTGGATGATGTTGCAGCTCAAGACTTAAGTAAGGTGGGGATTGAAAGGTGTGAAGATTCAAGATCCAAGAAAACTTATTTGTTTGTCACGAGTGACAGAAATTCTCCTTTGACAAGGCTCAACAGTGCATGTTCAAGATATGTTTAGAACAGAACATAACACACACCACTGAGAAAAGCAAATGACAAGAATTAAAATGCACACAGTAAATGAAACAGCAGCTGACACAAACAATACTTATGAGGTCAGGGGCAATACATATAATTCAATTTATCCGGGGCAACGATTGCAAAAGAGATACAAGATCTCTTAGAGATGTTCTTTCAGGTCAGCTGGACTTTGTAGCATCTGTTGGCTCAGGGATTAGCACTGTTACCTCATAGCGAGAGGGTTCTGGGTTTGATTCCCACCTGAGATCGGGCCTTTCTATGTGGAGTTTGCGTGTTCTCCTCATGTTTGCGTGGGTTTCCTCCCTCACTATCAAAACATGTATATATGTCTGTCTCCAATCAGCATCCTTGACTGAGGTACTGGCTAAGAGTCTGGAGCTGGGCGCCGTGCTGTGGCTGCCCACTGCTCTTCAGGGATGGGTTAAATGCAAAGACCAAATTTCCCTGTATGTTGTCTATGTGACCAGTAAAGTACCTTTACCTTTACCTTGATGGCAGCAGCTGGAAGGATTGGTGGAGGCGGTGAGAGGGGTTCTCAGTGATCAGATAGCTTTCCAGACTACTGCCCAGAAGTACAGCTCAGAATGGGGATTTGGGGAGAACCAATTCATTTTTCTGGCCTGGTTGATTATGTGTGAAAGCTTGGATTTGTGTTTGATGGTGATGGCTTTGCACCAGGATGAGATGTTGAAGATCACTACAGATTTCAGTTAGAGTCATGTAAACCAAGGTCAGAATGTCCTTACTGAAGTTAAATGTCCCGAGCTTCCTCAGCAGGTGGAGGCGCTGCTGGGCTTTCTTGTAAATGCAGTCAGTGTGCTGAGAAAAGGACAGGGAGATGTCTGTTTCTGTCCCCAGATACCTGAATGACTCTACCTGTTCTACTAGCTGGCCTTGGATGCTGAGGCGTTGGAAGAGGGGTGGCTGGTGTGAAGCTGCCTTTCCTCTGCTCCCACAGCACAGCTCTTTGGTCTCAGTCGTGTTGAGCTTGAGAGAACTTTCCTGGAATGACTGAACCAGGTTGTGAACTGCCTGGTGGTAATAAAGACAGTGCATTAGTGTCAGTCAGGAGGGCTACTAAGGCCGTGTGTGTACTGAAAAAACGTCATTCCTTCTCCGCTGCAGGAGATGTTGTTTGTGCACACAGAGAAGAGGATGGGGTGTGTTGCAGCTGTTAAACCAGCCAAAGAAGCTGTTGAGCTTCTCTGCAAAGGAGGTGTTATCCAGTCAGTCACCGCAGGGTTGGGGGCTCTGCCCATCATCACGTTTAATCCTTGTCATGACTCCCTTGCATTTCTAGATGTAAGTTTCTTTTCCACCCTGTTTTTGTAACTGATCTTGGCCAGCTTAGCTCTGAACTCTTTTTCCAGTTCCCTCACCTTGAGCCTGTAACTCTGTAGGAAAGCCTTCTTCTTTTGAACCACACAAAATTTCATGTCCTTGGTGACCCTTTTATTTTTAGTTTGAACGGATAGTTTGGTGGGAATGATAGTGTCCTCACAGTATGCAATATAAGAGGTCACTACATCAGTCAGTGAATTTAAATCATCCACACAGTCATTGAAAAACAGATCCCGATGTCAGTTCAAAACACCCCCAAAGTGTTTCAGTGGCATCTTTGTCCCAAACTCAGATGTTTTTTTTGTTATGGATACATCCCTATTCAGATTCGACCTGCACTTTGGCAGTAACAAAATGACATTGTGGTCAGAACGTCCATGAGGGCAGCATGGTTTTGAGGTAAATGCACCATAATTCTGGTGGGAATTGTTACATATTGTTATAGGCTGAGCAAATGTGCAGGGATATTGTACCTATTAAAATCCCCCAGTAAGAATACTGGTTGCTCACCTGTGAGATTAACAGCTCTGTTGTAAGTGTTTAACTGTTTAAATTATTTTTTCACTGACATTTCAGTCAGACAACTCATGTCTGACCTCATCACTCCTCGCATATTCAGTTTATATTAGGGTTAGCCTAAACCTAACCCTTGGCACATGTCTAAAACAATGACAGAGCAGAGGGAGATGCTGAAAATCTTGCAGCTTAAATAGACCGCCAAATTGGGAGGACGGTGATTGTGAGTATGACGTATGACAAATATGAACCGGTGCAGCTCGAGTTGTCTGCCTGAACTAGCTTGCAGGCATCGCTCCACCATAATTGTGACATTGCTGTGACCTTCACTTGTCCATTGTGTTCATGCACAGATAGTGTTTTATGGGGCAATTTTCCACCAAACTGTAGCACAGCATTTTAAGGAAACACATGAAAATGTGAAATGTGACGTTTCTGTGTATTTCATGCGTAAATATGAGTATGTTTTCTGTGATTGATCCAAACATGTGTTTTATCTGCAGACATTTCTCGCAGTGGAACTGAAGCCACAGTATTATTTAAGGCTCATTAATCATGTACGTCGGGGTCAATCTTCATTTTTTTTTTCTTTAAATTATATAACATTTTTATCTCAGCCACGTGAAAAAACTTTTGAATATTTTGACTTCAGCACACTTTGAGAAATCTATCAGGCGTTTTACAGAATACTACCTTTCAAACATGTCTGTTAATATTGTTCATCTCCAATCTACTAGAAGCTAAAAAAGAGGGGTTTCCTTTGTTTTATGTAGGTTATCATCAATGCTTTTATCAGTATCAGAGACAACAAGCTTCATGATGAAAACTTTTATGAAGCCCTATTTGCTTTTTTTCACTATTGAGTGCCTTGACACTCATAATAACTTGAGCTAAGACATGCCATCACAAACAGAACAGAGATGAGACAGTGGTGAGATGGGAGGGGAGAGTGAAGCAGAGTTTGGGGGTTTTAGGAGAACATTAGAAGGTGTCATAAAAAGAGTGAAGCCGTGAAATGGTGCTTGTAAAAAGCGGCACTGCTTGACTCATTGAGTTGTCAATCTGCCCGGCAGGTTCCCCGAATGATGAGAGCTGTCAGAGAGCCACAGAGAGGCAGCAGGAGGGGGAGGATGGGGCGGGGGGTGTCAGTGACCTGATGCTAAATCACCTCCCTCCATTTTCTCCTTTGAGGGGATTGAGTGACACCCCTACTGGCCCACAATACGACCCTTCATGGCGCCATGGCAGCAGTCAGATCGGAGCAGTCAGGACGCTGGACTGGGCTCACTGGTCATTCTGGAAACTAAACACTGAGAGACACTCAAGAGATACAATGGGAACCGACAGAAGCACCTTACACCACAGAAACCAATCCTCTGTGTGCCACTTCACCAGGTAGATTATCAGCTCGTATCGTTTGCCAGTCGTTCAAGATGTCTGCAGTCAACATACTCTTCAAAGCAATACAAGCTTCAGAGAGACTGTATCATTCAGTCCAAAACAGCAATAGACTAAACATGTCAAGGATAATCTGCAGGTCAAATTGTTTCTGAAAGTCTGACGTGTGAAAAAGAGGGAAGGAGTTCAGCCAGAACGAGGCTGTGTGAATGAAGACAAACCAAATACAAAATGCAACCAAGGTAATTTTTCTACGAAAGAAAATTTCTCCTCAGGACTTGTTTTGCTTGCAGACTCACTCAGTCAGACAGTGTGTGTTTGTGTGCGTACGGTGGGGTGGGGGTTTTTGGCAGGTGGCGACATAAACAGCTTCACCCATCGACTTCAGCTCTGGCTCCTCCCACCTATCACACTATGTCTTTGTGTCTGTCCTTGTCTCCCAGAGTTCAGCTCTGGACCAGACGCATTGTCCTCTTTGATGACTTGACGTCTCTGTCTGTCACAGAGACATAGTAACAAAGACACTCACAGCGACAGACCACAGTCATCGCTCAGTGTCCTGTCAGACTCCCGTCCAAAGGTTACATGTCAATCTGATTTGACAACCATGATAAAGACTTTTAGCTTCACATCCCACTCAGAATATAAACAGGAATTTATGGTGAAACGGCATCATTTCATGTCACACTGCCACAAAGATGGCGAGGTGTTTGGGTGATTAAGGGTAAATGTTTATATATATATATATATATATATATATATATATTAATCTTTATCATAGACAGTGAGACTTCTAAGCGGACACACCTTTTGTGGTTGGACATTAATCACTTGTGTGTCTGTTCAGGTCTGTCCACTTGTGTTTGGTTTTATGTAAATACTGTCATTTGTTTAAAATGTAAAATTCAGTCTTTGCATTTGAGATTCAAAGTTGAAGAGAGCTGCTGGAAGGAGCAACAGAGGGAGGAGGAATTTGCATGGAGCAGGTGAGTTACTGCAGGATTATGACACCAACACACAGGTTACTAATAAAACAAATATTAGCTGACAGAAGATGAAGTCAACATTTTTCCAAAGGCAAAAAGTGTTAAGCTGAATTTAGTGTGTTTCTCTCTGTGATGTTTGGATAAAAACAACCTGTTTTTTTGTGTGTGGGTATGTTTACTGTAAGTGTGTGCGAGACACACAGAGGAAGGATGTGTCAGACACAAAGATCTTTTGCTCATAAACACACATGCCACAAGGTTTTTGATTCACCATAAAACTTTACAAGACTGTTTTTATTTAGCAAGAATTCCTGACATGTCCTCGTACAGTTTGATTGAGCAAGGACTGAAGAAGAATTTGTCATCCAGAGTAGGAAGATTTTATTCACAGGGAGCCGGGAAATGACGTGTTTTACTATCGTAATTAGGAGGTCAGAAGAGGACCAAAGTCTAAAAAGTCAAATGGTTCAGTCAGCTTGGTTGTCATAAGTCTCTCCAGTGTGTGATATAAACCCCACAGTGTGTGGGATTTTTCCTTCTCCATTCAAAAAATAAATAAATAAATAAATACAAATCCTGCCCTCACAAGATTTGTTTAAATAAATCTCGACCCACAGAAAAAGCTTGATGTTAGGAGCACGCAAAACCAACAGGTGGCGACAAGACCCCAACATACATTCTGACGCCTCTGTTTCCCAATACAGTGAAAGAGTAACTGTACATTAATGTGTAATCATGTCAGTAGTCCAGTTAGCAAGGTTATTATTGGTATTATTTTAGGTGGAGAAAAATATTCCCCTCCCATCAATAAATTTCAAGAGAAGTAACGCTGGATTCAGCAGACGTCTCTGTGCGCTGGTGAAGTGGTGCTAAATTAACTTGTAGACTTGTAAATAGTCTTAGCATTGCCAACAACACAGTAACCGGTACGTCTGTCGTTGTTGTTTTTAGTCCCACACGCTCATTACAGAAAGCAACACTGGGCATGCGAAAATTGAGGTGCGACGTAATTGTTTTTTAAACGCTCCGTATGACATGTACATGTGGATAAACAGAAGCAGCGTTTTTTTTTTTTTTCTTTTAAAGACCTTTAGCACTTTGACAAATCTCCATTTGTAACATAAAGTTGCTTGTGTGTGGACGAAAGGCCCAAAAGCATAAAAAAAAAGCTGCGTTTATAAAAATATTCATGCATGTGTGGACAGGGCCTCAGAGTACAACAGCACTGGGACCTTCTCATATGTATTATAACAAAAACAACAACAACAACAACAACAAAAAAACCTACACCTCACAGATGTTCTAATCACTATCGGTTGCTAGGTTACTTTGTAACAAAATGCATGTCTTTTAACTTGTAATACACTGCAGAATATGCTAATTGTTGTGCTGTTAAGCAACAGTCCTGCCCTGATTCATTTGTAGAAGTACATGTGTTGGCAGGGCCAAATAAATAAAAGGGTAACAGATAATAAAATATTTGTAAAAGCTAATAATAAATAATAGTAATTAATAATGATCATAAATAAAAGGTTAATAAATTATCAAGCAAATCATAATGTGT
>JAPQLA010000006.1:25650458-25662524 GCA_029822935.1 Naso vlamingii | reverse complement strand
GAAATCATTTTGAGTCTTCCATACTGAACCAAGAGCATGAACTCTACCTAACTGAAACTAAGTGCCTAAAACATATAAAGGCCTGCGCTTATTAAAGATGGGAGAAAAAAAACAAGGACGGACAATATTGTGCTGCCTCAGCATAGTTCTTCTTTTCTTCATATCACTTAATTTCCTTAATGTTATATTGAATAAATTAATGTGCTTTAATGTCCCGGCCAAACAATATATTGTGGTATAAACAGCATCATGCAGGTACAAAACTGCCACCAGAAGGAGGCTTCATATTAAAATAAGCCTAAATATATTCATATTGTTTTTTTTGACAGATGCGGTGAGCGCCCATGCACCTCCACTGTTTTAAGGTGGCGGTAACGTCAGCAAAGAGCTCCAGCTCTGAGGACCGTTTGTCACAACATGGCTATTTACCATTGTATCAGATCGTAATGAACCCTTTGATAGTGCTTAACATGCAAAAAAATGAACTTCTCCTTTAATGCTCTCTGATTGCAGACCAAGGACAAGCAGTTTGATTGTTGTGAACCGTTGCAAAGTGCCCTTCAGGGTCGCCATTACCATGAGTTTATTTGTCTGCTCTTTCCTGCCCCTTTGAACCTCAATCAAGAAAATCATTCATAATCACCTCTGCTTCATCTGTTATTCCAGGCTGTGAAGGTTTGCTTTGCTGAGCATTTTCATAACATCTGAATAGGTGCTAAATAGACAATACCCGAATATGATGTGAGTTTAAAGTAAGTTCATTACATTAGGATCAAAAGACTGGCTGACCTGCACCGAGACAAATAACAGTGTGGTCGCTCTGCACATGTAATGGATAAATAATATATTATTCATTTCAGTATATGGCGGCTTTAACCTTTTTAGCGTGCAAGGTTAACTCATAAAGACAAGACTGCATCGCTGACCTTTTCATTATCGTAGACAAAACACCATCACCAAGGACGCACAGAGCAATGTGATCTCTCTCTCTTTATTTAGTGCAGCCATTTGCTGTTATAGAGTCAGTTAAAGAGTAATGAATATGATTTCTTTCTATTTAAGTTATTCAAGGATACTGAGTAATGAGTCTAGAAGAGACCGACTGGCACGCACATTAAACACGCACCTACAAGTACTTTTTCTATGACTGATAGCTTGCCTCTGGTCTTCATGCTCTGATCAATAGTAGTATCACCTTTACTTATTTAAGATGTTGGCTCATTATGTACAGCACTTGAGGAATAATGAGAGCCTGAGGTGAAAATGTAATTAAAAAGATAATATCTCCCTCTACGACAGTCATCAAGTGAATACTGAATATTATAGGTATGATAATGCCTGACGTAAAGGCCTGTTCACGCACATTAAATAAGAATGGAGAATGTATTTTTATGAAACATAGCCTGACTCACATCAATTCCATCCACTGTGTTGGATCAATAACAATATTTCCATTTATTTAAGATGTTGGTTAAAAGGTTCACTGCGCTCATTGAGCAGGGAAGCAGAGATTGATTTCAAGGTATAAATCATGTTGAATTGATCAAAGTGTTCATGCTGCTCCTTGAGATATTACCCTATATTTGTGTTTATTACAAGTGCTTGTTTTATATTGCCAGTTGGCACATGTGATAAAGAAATCTTGACAGCCACGTCTGCAAAGGTTCACTTCAGACTCAAGAAAGAGCTCTCAGCATCAGCAAAGAATGAGAAGAAATGGATAAATAAACCCATTCAGGCTCTTTGTTTACATGCCTTTCTCTCCCGGTCTCACTACAAACACTCTCAAGATATTCAGCAATACAAAGTTCAGTGAAGTAGAACCTGTGTAGTCAATGGTGAATTTGTGAGGCCTTTTAAAATCAGTCTAAAGTGTAAAGTGTCATAAGATGGCATAATTAATTATACAACAAAATAGGAGGTATTCAGCATTCTAGTACACTGCCACTCTTTTGAGTATTCTTCTTACTTAAATCTACAGTATGTCCAACACCAACTAAATCACAGTGGTGAACTGAAGCCGTCAGTGTTCTGCTCTTCTGCTGTCACCCATAAAGCATTTTATAAGCACAACCTGAGCCTATAAGGAGGGGAAGTTACCATCGTCACTCCTCAATAGCTGTGCTGAGGTGTTTGCCTGAGTGATGCACCAGACATCTTGTCTCCGCATATTCTCAGAAAAATCCATTATATTTTTTACTATTTGTAACTGGCAGATCATCTTTTCTTATTGTTTAGTTGATGTATCGATAAAGTAGGGATGCACAATATTATCAGCACGTTATTGGCTGATATTGGCTTTAAAATTAAATATGAGATATCAGCCAGCACGCCGATATTGGATATAATAAACAATTAAACACTAGGCTGCTGTTTCTTTGATTAAACGCCTGAGTTGACGCCATGTTTCCCATGTTTCCTGTAGACAGATGTTATTTTTATGTCTCAGGGAGAGCATCATCCAGTTTTAAGTATCTTTCTTGTTTTGTTAAAAAGCAGATGTCATAAATAAATTTGACATGTTTTACATAATGTGAGTTGAAGTATTTTCCTACTTTTGTACAAGGAATGAATGTTACATAATTTTAAGCTTTGTATTTTATGCCTGCTTTTGCTGGCGGGCCAACACCGTAAGAGTATGCATAATAATAATACTTTATGTGAATTCCACTACAGAAGAAACTTGATGATCTCAGCAATTAGGTGTGGGGAAAAATATATATATACTGTATATCAGTGCTGGTACTGATTATTGGCCAAATGAGTTGTAAAATATTGGCATATTGGATATCGGCAAAATATCCAATATTATGCATCCCTACAGGAATAGGTAGGCAAAATAAAGTTTTTCTTCCTCCTGCACCTTCTCAGTCATGGACTGTGAGAATTAAAATACACCTTAGAACTGACACGTGCAATACCATGAGCACATCAAATAAATACACAAAATTAAATAAAAGAACATTAGGCAAGCTGGCAGGTAGAAGTTCAGTGCTAATCAGCTGAGTTTAATTTTAAAGCAGATGTCGACACAAATTTAGTACCCTGATCAGAAGATTTACAATTATAATTTAAAATATTGTTAAATAAAACTTTCTTGCCTCAGAACTTTATAGGTGATCTCTTCGGTCCAAGGGTGCAAATTGCTTGATATCTGGAAAAGGAACCACCTGTATGCTCAATATAACAACTAAAGCTAACTAGCAAGTTAAGCTAGCTGATAATGACAGTTAAGCTAGCTAACTAAAATGCCTAACTACCTAGCTAGCTACTGTAATCTGATGGGGGACACGATGGTGGCTTTAAACTCGGTCTGGTTATATTTTTTAACCTTTCAGTTCCGTTGATGGGTAATTTTTATCTTTGTTTGTACAAATTAAATTATGAGACTTTATGAAAGACTAGCCTGTGGTGCTAGCAGTCAGCAGCTACTGGCTCACTTACTAAAAACACATGATGTGTTCCAGTTGATCTTGAAATCTCCGATTTCTTAGTCAAATACATCATCAGGAACGCGCCCTGAAGTCAGAACTTCAACTCAGAAACTTGGAGGCACTTCAGTAACCCCAAGCTTAAAATCAAAGATGGCTGCTTTGTGCATCAATAGTGAAAAAGCTGGACATTGAACTTTTCTAGCCAATGAGTTTGTTTTTGTGTTGACAGATCAGTCACATCAACAGTATTGTTCAACCACTAGGCTATGTTGTTTTCACGTGCAAACTATCACGTAATGTGTGTGTGTTGTTATTGGCTGGTATACGCTAACAGTGCTAACAACAAGAAGCTAACAATGGCCCCTTGTAACTGAAACACTGTCAACTCAGACATGACATAATTTCCAGCTCTGAAATTTCGACCTCTGAGGTAAATGGAACAACAGTTCATATGCTTAGTCTGGGAAATGCTGTGTAATTGAAAGTAAAACCATCAGGAAGGAGACAACTGTTTCTGTTTTGTTTGCAGATTTTTTACTACATAGGGCTTTCCCTTGGCACCTTTGGGCCTCTGAGTCAAACCCTGCTGAGCTGATTTGTGTTCACATGATCAGTTTTAACAATGTGCCCAAGATGAACCATCTCTGGAGTAGAGCTAAAGAGCACGTAGGTGGCTTTTCGCTGACAGCAGCCGACCCAAAGCGACCCATTACAACCTTCAAAGCCTGGGTTTGGAGACTCTCATGTCAGGAGACCAGGGAGAAACATGCTTTTGAAAGTCTCCTTGTGTTCACTTTTGTTGCTTCTAATTGAATCTCTGTAGTTTGAAGTTTAGTTTATGGAGTTAGTGGGGGATTTTAGCAGCTATTCTTCCATTAAACAAGTCTACTGATACTGCTGGGAGGAAGGAAGCAGAAACAGTCGCAGTGAGATGTAAGATGAAGAGCTGCAGACAACAGACTCCTGCTGAACTAAAACACTTGCAGCAAAAATAATAATCGAGTAACATAAATAATTGTCTGGTCTTGAAAGATCCGGCACTTTGACCATATGCTTTACCAATTTTGTTTATCTGTACAAAAAAAGTTAAAAATGATTTTCTACCTGTAGACCAACTGTTGAGGCTTTCAGAATGATAACATCTAGGCTAAATTCAGTCAAGCCTAATAATGAAGATTACACATACATAACACAAAATGTGTTCTTGCTTGTCCATAATATCTGTGGGGCATCACCTTTAACATATTAATATTTAGAGTGAAAAATAATACCAACACTGATTATCTTGGACATTAATATCTTTTCTTTTTTATTAAGACAAGAACTCTTCATTGTTTTGTAAAAATGTCTATTTATGAACCAATACAAAATGTGTATGGGAATGTGGAACTCCTTTTCTCCATTAATACACATTAACATTTCCCAAGAACAGCAGAGAGACAAAAAAGAAAGAAATCAATCTAAAAAACAATGAATGGTGAAACAATCAAAACTTTTTCGGGAATCAAACAAGCTTCCAAAGGCGTCGGTGCATTGAAAGTGACAGGAGCACGGCCACAACAAGTTTCTGATCCTGCGTCAGTCCAATAAACAGTGAACTCTTTACCACCTATGTCAACACAAAGCAATAGGCCTACTTAACACATCTTTTACAGTGCACCAAATATTAAGGGAAATACAGAAGACATGTACAACATATATGCAAATTATCAACAATTTTGCCTGTTGGATCTAAAGTAATGTGTTGCACGTGATTCGATGAGGATGCATTGTACTTGCTTTTATGTCATGTGTAGATGCGGCCTAAACTTTGCCTTCTACCTGAGATGCAGTCACATCAGTCAGCAACGCATGAATCAGAGACAGGACAATATCAAAAGAATTTAATGTGGAGAAAACTACAGCAGTTACACTCTAAGACCAAAGTCCATTTTTTTACTTCACTGGGCATTTAAAAGATAAAATGATACATACAATAATTAAAATATCATTCTGCTATTTACTTCAAAAGGAATCCTCAACATTTCTTAATCTTTAAACCAACTCAAATGTTTTGTTCACGTTCCTTTTTTTTTATTGGAACTTTGGGAGAGTAAGAACTCACACTGTAAATAAAACCCTCCTGCCGTTCCAACCCCCAGTATTCACAAATAAAATATTAATGCATCAGCCTTTAGGGAGAAGACAATATTCAGTTCTATTCCTTTATTGGCAAGTACATACTTTGAAGTCTGATTTAAATCGAAGCTGCCACATGTCACTGAAGCGAAGTAGTGCTCACTGTAAAATACAAATCACACAATCTCAGTCTTACAAATGAAGTGACATCTGCTCTGTGATTCATAAAGCAACGATAACAAGTCAGTTAATAGTTTCATCGGACACCAGACCGTAAAACATCGAACCTAATCGGAACCCTTCCCCGCCCTCACCCATCCACGTAACAAACACAAAACAGTGTCATCAGCATACAGTGTTAACTTAGTGGTAATTCCTTTGCAAATACAGAACTTTTAAATTAACTCAAGTTTTTCACAGAAGAATAAACAGTTGGAGAGAGTTGGACACAGCATCTTTGATCTTTGTCTGCAACGTAACTCCCACAGCCCACATCTACAACCGTATATCCAATGGAAAAGCTAAAAATATGTCCACAGCTCCCACCCAACCCGACTGCAGAAAAAATATTTTACGAATTGAGAAATCCACGGATGCGTTATGTGCAGGAAAGTGAGATATGCGTAATGCACTTCACAAGCACCTTCTCAACTGCCTTTAAATGAGCCCAGAGACCACATTCTCAATATGGAGAGACTGAATTCTGTCTTCATGCATGACTATGATACTTTAAAGCTATCACATTGTTAATGTGTCGCAGTCTGAGCTGCACAATGACAAAATTCCAATCAAGTGCGGAGACATAGCAAGAATTAAATTTTTAAAATATGTGTTCACACAGCAAGCAGGAGTGAATTCCTAAAGAATCCAGTAATGTGAGTGTTCAGTGTAAACAAGTATTCAAAACATTTTCATGGAATATGATTGATACTGATATGTCACACATTGGTATTTTTGATAGAGCAATATATTCTAAAAATAAACATTTGTATAATGGAAAAACGTAGAACATATATGAAGTCTGAGTTTATTATTAAAGCAAAAAGTAAAGTGATGGCCCTGACACACTGAGCTCACAATGTGTCAGGCCTTCAGGGAGCATCTGCCACTCTAGTTTTTGCGGTGTGTCCTGCACTGTTGGCTCAGGTTTCTGTTTGTTGGTGGCTTTTTGTCTGATTCTTTGCCCTAAATGAGTCTGCCAGAGAAAGAAAAGACTCTGAATGGACTGATCAGTTACTTCAACGTGTGGAACTGTACAGAAAAGAGCCAAAAGAATTTCTTTTTAAATCGTAGCTTCATGTAACTTCAGCTGCCGAACAGCTGGAGTTGTGAGACCAACAACGAATCATGCATGATCATGTGACATAACACGAATGTATGTGGTATAGCCTCTCTTTTTCCATGGTGTTAAATGGCTACTGAAAACCTTTGACCTGTTGATCTCAGGCCTTGTACATTATGATGTTTTGTTGGTGAAGTTAGGTGGGATACAATCTGGCGTCAACAAAGAATGTTTAATTCAAGCAATATTACACGAGAGGGTGTGCAACCACCTCGGTCCTGACTGCATCACTGTCATGCTCATTTGACATTAAAGCTCACCCTCTCATGAAATACATTAATAAAGGAATAAAAGAAAAAATTGCAGTTATATGACTATTACCAAAAAAAGAAAGAATGTCAGTCATGTCAGTAGACTGCTATAGATACAGCTGGCATCAAGGAAAATGTCACATCCGGTTCACACTGACATGGAAAACAGGCCATTTGCTGCAGTGCTAAGAAGTTGCTGTATAGCTCTTAGTACAGCAAATTAATTAAAAAACTCTAAGTTCAAAATTGTATCAAATCAAAATACAGAACCATAGTGGGATTTTATCTTACAACATATTCAGCTTCAGTTCATACAATGTTTAATCTTCTAAAAACGTTTTCATAGCGATCACAGCTGTTACTCTGAGACTTTCTACACACGTGGGAGAGGCAGGGAAGCACCTGTCGGCATCGTTGAGCATGAGAAATTTTTTTTGTAATGAGTAAGACGTGCTGTCATGCTAATTTGAGCACATCATTATTGTCCTGTTGACCAATCAGATTGCTTGGTCGGAACAACTTGTTGTATAATCTGAAAACTGAACCGGATGTTTTGATGTTGTTCCTGTGTCTGACCTCCTGTCCCACTTGATCTGCACTGTGCTGAATTATTGCGCTGTGCTCCGGCATCCAGCAAAAAGGACTGCTAACGCCACTGACTGTTGCAGCTATCAGATATATTCTTGATCAGAAGCAGTTACATTATAAAACCATCTTAGTAGTAGTTAAGAGTGGTATGAAGATGGTAAGCAAAAAATGCTTGATAATACCAACGGTTTATATATTTGCATTCCTTCAGAATATCTCCACCTGCTGGTTTGGAGGGTTCTTTCCCACATAGGTACAGAACATGCATGCTAGCTGTCTGTGAGCTGTAGTTTTCTTTGAGGTGTGCAAATGCAACTTTTAGGCCAAAACACAGGTGACATGAGGCAATGTGACAGTTAGCCTTTGTTACTGCAAGTTTATAATGTTGGCTTCAGTTTGACAGGGCCGTAATAAAACATATTTCTACAGATTAGCTTTAGTTGTAGAACTTAAAACCAATGTTACAGTAAAATATAAAAAAATCATGACCACTCAGATCAGACATTTACCATGGAACAGCAAATGCTATGATTTAGCAACATACTTGATACTCCGGGTTGGGCAGTAATGCATTACTTAGTGACACGTTACTGCAATTTTATAACTTTACCAGAACTGGTAAAGTAAGGGATTACAATATCCAAAAACAGTAATTATATTACAGTTACTGATCCAAGTAACGCTGCATTATTGGGTAACAAGTAAGCGATATGTTTTTTGTCCTAGTGTACATATCTTATGATGATGACGTGTATGTGCGTGTACTGATATGTATTTTTCTACAGGAGGCTTATTTGATTTGAACCGTTGCTAATGTTGAAGTTCTAATAAGCTGCTGATAGTTGTTATGCCTAAACATCAGCAGCCTAAAAAATGAGGTTGCTGTTCCAATAAAGTGTAATAAGTTTTGGGAGCTAAACAGGCTGTATGTCACTTTTTCAGGAGATCGGTTGGGTTGCAAAAGTAAAGTAAATGTATTACTTTATAAGGAGTAATCAGTAATAAGTAACTTATTACTGTTTCTCAGTAACTTGTCTAACATTGTCAATAATTGATATGCATTGCAAACAGTATCAATGCACTTAATGATACATATATCTTTTAATATGGAATGTTGTGACTTTAAACTCATTGTTATTGAAATAAAATACAATTTTTGGATCTTTATCTAAGTTTTGATATTGCACTGCAAGTAAAAATGTAAAATTCACTTCATCTGCTTTTACTGCACACTCAAAAGTTTCGTTTGTGGTTGGCAAACTTAAGCCGCCATCATCAGGCTGTTAATTTGATTTTGTTTTCTGTTTGTCCAATCAATTCCAGCCTTTTACCTCGACTTGTGTCGCTGCAGCCTGGACCTCCACCTCAGTCCACCCACAGCTGTCACATAAAGTAAGGACTCATTAAACAAGCTGTTTGCTGTGTGAACACACAATAATGACAAACAATGCCACCAACAGAACCTCAATGCCACGTTAAGAAGCCATGGCATTAGTGCAACCCATGGGATTTCCACCACGGAGCACATCATGTGTATTAAGTTTGGATCTGAACAATTAATTACTTTTGGCATTGCTCAGCGCTCCCCAGCTGGCACAGCAGAACAGATGCAGTCAGTTTTGGCAGGTGATACATAAAGCAAGATAGAGAAGCAGGAAAAATGGATGTGAGCAGGTACACACATGCAGAAACCACCAAATGTTGAAGCACTCAAGCTGCTGCGTCTTATAGCAAAAATATCGATGCAGAAGGTGTGATGGAGTGGAAAGACTGGCCTGTCTCTCTCACAGCATTTCAGTTTGAACACACTGACTTCCCCAAACGTTTGCTTGTGTTACATTTTGACAAAAACTCACAATGACTGTGACACAAGAAAATCCACAAAGGTACTCCATTGTAATTCTAGTAAGTTGTAAAAAATATTTCTTAGTAAGGATTAGTGTACAATACAGCTGTGAATCCATTGGCTTGATTTACATTGGATTGTGAGTCTATGATATAACACGAACCCTCGGATGAAGAAACCTGGATTTTCATGGCCATTGTTATTTTTTGTGCAGCTTATGAGTCTCTAAAATAAACCTGAAGGGGTTTCAGTTTGGAGTTTGGTTAAGGCTGTTCCTCTTTTCGGTAAAGTTATGTACAGTTCACCAGCATCTTCTGGCAGCTGGCCGGCCAAAATTAATACCAAATGTTCTTTTAACAGCCTTTTATTACCGAGGCATCTTGGCTGAGCGTCTGCCAAAACGCATTTTTAAAACAATTTACATTTTCTTACTTTCCCATTTGTAAGAAAAATATTCTAGCATGAGAGCAGATGGAAATCAATTGAATCTCATCATTACAACTCAATAAAGGCAGTGGGGAAAACAAGGCTTCTATTCAGCCGAATAAAAGAAGAATAGTTGTGAAATCAAAATACTGAAATGGGAGCGCAGCGAGGATAAATAATGCGCTATTTCTCTTTACTAAGAAAGGTAATTGTCTAAGAGGCAGAGAAGAACAAAGTGGGGCTGCAAAACATGAATTAACTGAATTGGCCTGATAAAATCGTTTCATATAATCTTTTGCTGCCTTCATTTTGATTATGTTTTGAATGTGGTTGTGTTTCAGAAAGGGGTCAGGGAGGGCCTATACAGTACATCAAATCTTTTTCTCATTTATGTCCTTTGTACAATGATATGTAAAGCATTCCATGCATTTTGGAGCTGTCAAAACTTCAGGGAAAAAAGAGAGAGGGGAGTAATGGCTTGAGACAAATCACAGTATACTGGAAAGAGTTTTTGTTATGCAGGAGAGGATGCGTGTGAGCAGACACATTTAGGGAAATGAATAAAGTGGCTGTGTAATTTTACCCTCATACAAAAGCCAACAGCACATTGATAATTACGAGTGGGAGAGATGGAACGGGAAAAAGGGGAGCAACAAGGTTATGCAAATGAGGATCAACACAAATCCAAAGTATGGATAGAACAAGGCACAGAATTTTCTGCAAATGGTTGAACTAAATAAAATTCGTACCAGCAGTTAGGGAGGTGTCGAATGGTGAAGCTCTCTACAGTGATTTCTGGCAACGTCTGGCGCACCTTCCCGCCCCGAAACCCCATCCCGTCTCGGTTTACCGAAAACCTCAAACCCTCCCATTTTTTGTCCTTTTTTGAGTTTTTTTTTCTTTTTTTTGGAGTTTTTTTACACACAAAACATTCCATCTACATCTGCAGACTAGACTAAACAACGGCTTAAAACCAGGCCTTTCTTTAAATTCCCGTCTCTCTTCTACCCCTCGACCCCTCTACTCTCACTAAAGGTGATCCTGACTCTAATCCCTCCATCAACCCCCTGCCCCCACCTCTCCCCCTGCCCCGTCCCTAAAACAGCTCAGTGTCCCAAAGAGGACACAAGAGTGAGGGGTCCTGCTTTGATTAGATGTAGTACTCTTTCTTTTCGTCCGAGTTGGTGTGGCCCCCCTCTGCGTTGATGATAGCTGTGTCTGCGTCCGCTGCGTCGTCCGCTCCTTTGGCTTCATGTGTGAAGTAGGTACCTGAAGAGGAGGCGATGAAGGACAGTGTCACGGACGGGATAATAACCTGCTGCTCAGATGATACAAAAGATTAAAATGTGGCTCTACATCCAACAGCACACCTAATTATGCAAATCCGTCTCCATGAGGCCATTTATACAAGCCAAACACCAGCGAGCTGTAATATTCAAATTTTACATAACTTCCCCTCTTTTTCGCTCAAGATTGGCACATAAAAAAATCAGGGTTTTGAAATGATCTCGAGTGCGGGGAAGAGCATGGCTCGCACCTTCAAATTAACCTTGTCAAGTTCAGCGAGAGAAAAAAAAAAGGAAGTAGCAAGCCACTTCAAACTTAATTTACAAGATTTATTCACATCGTATCATAGCAGAGGTTGATAATGAAGGCAATATTCCAGATCGAATGAGGAAGGGCACTTTAAAATGCGGAAAAAATAAGAGCAAAATCGCTGCTTTATTGGACAGAAACAAGGTGTTCAGTGGTGCTACAGGAGTGGAAACATGGGATATGTTAAGATCACATGAAAGAGAAAGCCAAATCCTAGTATTTTTTCTCATTTAAGTAAGGGTTTTCTGACAGTTGGAAGGAAAAAACATAATAAACCGGACATTTTTATATTCACTTGAGCAGCCGTCATTCTATAGGCCTCTCTGGTAGGTAATTTATCTGACTTCTGGCAAAACAAACTCACTGTGAACAATCAGAAATCTGCTGTAATCCGCCCCCGTAGCCCGTTAATACAACCCTGCTCCTGTTTGTTCTCAGGGTTGTGAATCACTGCAGGTACAGTAC
>JAPQLA010000006.1:25615577-25626066 GCA_029822935.1 Naso vlamingii | reverse complement strand
TTTTAGCAGGCCTGCTCCTGTCTAAACGTGACCTTAGTTATGAACAGATTGAGCACAACGATTGAGGAGTTTGATTGTACTGTTAGCCTGTAATGTAAATGTGATAGCTGTATGTCTGAGGCATTTAGTAAGTTTCTTAGTGATTTAGACAGTTGCTAGGTTGTAAGATTATTATTATACTATAGAGTGACTGGACGTGTCTGAAGCCTGTGGACGCCTGAAAAAAAATGTTAAACAAACAAACTCAGGCGTTTCTTTGTTGTGCCAAGGCTGTCTGCTTTTGTCTAAAATGTTTGGAGATGTTTGTCCACATTCATGTTCAATGTTTGTCTGTGTTTGATGAAGTTACGTCAGTGTGCCTTGCTTTTAGACACGTATCCATAGCAACGTAGCTTGTGCAAATGTAGCGTTAGCAGAAACGATAAACTTGCGTCACCAATTGCATTTTTTGAATTTGAGGGAGGAGGCACTGTAGCCAAAACTCTAGGGGTTTAGTTACTCTTTAAAAAGCCAAATATTTGAGCAATTCACAGTATATTAACATATATTGATTCACAAATTTTAGGCATATTATTAACATATCATCTTGTCGTAGCTTTTGTAAGGGCCAAAATAAAATACCTAATGCAGCTTTAAGAATACTCAGCCTCAAAAACTTGTCAGGTACAATATGAGTGTGACGGCAGAATCTTTCTCAGTGAAGAAGACATTTTTTTGCTACTTAATAGCAAAAATAATGACAGTTTCGGTCAAAATAAGTGAGGAAGGTTTTGTAATCCACTTGTTTGTTCCGTTCTTTTGTTGAGGAGTCTGCTGTTTCACTGTGTGAGCGTTTATGCAACTCTCTCTCTCTACAGTTTTTGTTCTGAATGAGCGCCTGTGACTCTGCGGCTCTCGCAAGAGAAAATGACTTTGTAGCACAAGAGCTTCTGAGAGCCAAAAGTGTTGTGTTGTTTATCCACATGCATAATAAAATCAGCCATTATGTCGGAGTTTTTCCAGTTTCTGGGTCTCTCTCATTTCGGCGCCAGAGTTAAAGCTTAATTTATAAGAACAAAATGTTTCAACGCCCACTTCACTGATCCAGCGGCAGCTCGTCTCTGAGCCTCTTCTTTCTTCTGCCTTGTGTTTAATTTGTTCCCTCCTGCCCTCCACGCCTCCTCCCCTGTACCTGGCCCATTTCAGAGTGAAATGGACAATCTCTGGAAGAGCCTTCGAGCTCAATAGTGTCTCTGCTTCCTCTCTCTTTTAGTCACGACAAGCGGGGCATCGCCATGGCAACAACATTTGAGAGGATACAGGGAGCCGGGTGGTCAGTGCTGATGCTTTTCTAACAGGCTCCGACTTGGTGTCACACACTGGGCACAGAAATATAGACGTGAATTACCATTTTTTAAAATCCATCGAGACTGTGACACAGAAATTACTAATCAGAGTTTTAGGATTAAAGAGGACAGGAAATTAAATGCACTTTGTGCTTTCTGGATTGATTTAGCTCAAAAATCATCACAAATAGTTTAAATATTTTTTTTATATGACTTCTAGAGTTGAAGGAACTTCAGCAGGAGTTTGCTCACACAGTTTCTGAATATTTAGCAAGAAAACAGCGTTTGGTTTGTGGCGGATCTTAGGTCAGAGAAAGTTTAAATCTAATCCAGGTAGAAGCCTGAATTGCTGACAGAGAATTTAAAAACCTATCAGAAGCCAAAACACATCAAAGTGATTTTAAATAGCATGAGGAAGGATTTATAATCCTGCAAAGTAAATATCATTGTAATACTACAGTTTAAGAGCAGCATTCCACTGTTAACATTTCACATTAAACTACCAAGAATCTGTGAAGAAACCATGAAGTTGCTGAAGTGTTGTTATCCTGCACGGTTTGCGTAGTTGATTCCTAATTTTCAGAAGTTTTCCTGCTGTGACTCGAGGGAAATACTGCATGTTATTGATACTATTATCATTGCACTGCCAGTCACTGACTCATCACTGTCAATATTCATTGGATCAGGGCTTGAAATCCAAGTCATTACAAGTGATTCACTCTTTGCTGAACTATCGTCTGTGTTGTACTCAGGCTGGACACCCACATGGATGACTGGCTGATCAGACCTGTCCTCAGGACTGTGTGGGTGTGTATGTGCAGACTGTGACCCTCAAGTTTGTTTTACACCCACTGAACCCACAGTATCTGATTTTTTTGGCCACTTGGGAGCAGTGGAAGCAAGTTGTGAGCACAACATTGACTTATCCTCACTTTAAAGTTGCAGCCGACGATGATGAGAGCAGTGAGAGTGAGCAAAAAATAGTAAAGTTGTGGGTTGAGAAGCTGAACAATGAGCAGAAACTTGCTTTAAAGCTGCGTAAAGCCGAACAGATTCAGGAGATATTTGTTCTTATGAATTCTCTGCAGGTTCATCACTAAAAGCGACTCTCTTGCTGTCATCTGATACATTATTATTATTTTTAAAAAAATATTGATTATAGCTGCTGTACAGCAAGACAATTTAAACCCTGCATGATGCACAAACAACAAGGGACATTTTAAGAGGAAAGTTTTTCAAACAATTAAGAAATGGTCAGATTCTTATAAATTAAATGGGTCCAGACTTGTTTTAAAACAGTCATGTTAACACAGCATGTTTTAACCTGAGCCAGCAAGCAGACAATTTCCCATGATATACATTTAATTTTGGAAAAGAGAGACTGAAAGAGCGAAGAGAGATAGATTTGCACCTCAGGGGCGAATAAGACAAAATATTAAAGGGACGAACACTTACCTGCATTTGAACTCAATTTATGTTTAAATGCTGACCTTGGTTTCATTTAAGACAAAAAGCTTGCCAGCATCCTTTTCTCCTTCTTACAGTAAGATCATTGCTGATAACCTCCATGAAGCAGCTGGATTTATGGTCTTATATTCGAGAGGGGAAAAAGGCAACGTGCTATTTCAGAACAAAGCAGCTTTAACCTTCAAGGAAAACTGAGCCAGATTACTTGACTGCAGAAAAAATGATCGATAGGTTGCGAGCTTGTATTTAAGGTTTTATCTCAAAGTTTGAAAGCTCTGGTTGTTGCATTAAGAAAGAAAAAAATGCTGGAGTGAGTCCAGATAAAATGTCAGCTGGTATAACACATGCAAAATATTTTCAATAAAAAGCCAGATTTCACATTAACATAAGCCTGGTGGAATAACTGAGTATTAGTCATATTTAAATATTTGTGAACACTCCACTAATGTTCTCTCAACAAATAGTTTATGCATATTAATAAAACACCATCTTCATAAACCCACTGACAGAATCCACTGATTTGGTTTTAGCTCCTGTTTTTTTGCCCTTTGCAAATGTTTTATAAAGTGGGAAACACTCTGACTGAATGTAAATACCTACCTGTTTACCGCAGCTTTTAACCACTATTTGCTTATGTCACATCTATTTTGTAAATGTTCATATTCTGTGTGTATTTCATTGTTTCATATTTTGTGTGCTTTTTGTTGTTTGTTAAGTGCAATTGTTTTGTCTACTTGTTTGTTTGTTTGCTTTCTCAGTCTGCTTTGGCTGTTCGCATTTATTGTTTTTATTCTTTGTATTTTTTCTGTGCATGCCTCTTTAAAGCACTCTGGCTTGTCTATGGGTATGAAATGTGCTATATGAATAAATTTGCCTTTGTCTGAATGCCCTCAATATCGCCCCCTACAGGATAGATCTGACACCTGCTCCTTTTACGCTTACTCCAAACAGAAGATTTAAACATAAACAAGCTCTATCAAATAAATAAACAGCATTGCATGTCAGTCAGATATAATTAAACTTTACCTTGCTTGACATTTTATCATCGTCATAATAGTTTTCTTAAACAGGAAAATAAGAATAAAAAATAGAGGTGTACTTAAAAAAAATATTAAATTTGTTGAGGGGTAAATAATGATAAAAACATCACCAGAGATTCTGGCTGTTTAATTAAATGAATCCCTCGCGAATGCACTCAAGCTTAAATAGCACATTTAATTGTAAAATTGTCGGTACAAGATGTTCACTGACTCATGCCAATTTATTTAAAATTAACTCAAATTGCATGAGCAGAGGAAAAACTTTCCGGTTTAAATGTCTGTACCAGTTACGCAACCAAACTGATCCCCTCCGTCAGAGTGAATCATCATAATTTCTCATTAAAAAGGATAAAGTCAGGCACTTCTGATGTGCTTTCTTGACACTTGAGTTGTTTATACCTCATCCTTTTAAACAAGCTCCAGTCCGTCAGAACCCATCTTGATCAAATGTGAGCATCCAGTGAAAAGAAACAAAAGGAAGCAAAACAACAGCCAGGGTGGATTTCCCGTCTGGGAAATGTAGGCATTTGCCCCGCGGGGCTTGAGAGCCACAGTGGAGGCGAGCCGAGTCTCTTGGTATGTGGTAATTTGATTAGCTGGTTTGTCTACCTGTTTGAAACTTTATGCGATGCATATATAAATAAAATGGAAACAGAAAAAGGGGTTAATGGAGACTTATGGTTAATTTTTGCTTCACAGGCCTCTAATTTCTCCATCACATCACATGAGTGAATTCAGTTTAAAATCTCATGATGGAACAAAACTGAGCGCATCCTTATTAATTGAAAGTCTGTGACCAAACCGTTTTGAATTTGTTCACACAATTTATGAAACTGGAGCAACAAAATGTTGAAAATGGGGATGTAAATCAGGCAAAATGAGAAAATGATGTATATCATCTTCATTCAAATTAATGAGAACGAGTAAATGAGGTCTATCGCTGCTTCCACACACAATCATCTCCTGCTGTTGATATATTCAGTCCTGCCTCAGAGTGGGTTTTATTCCTCTGTGGCACCTTCAGGGAAACACTGTAATTGGTTAGTTGGTGCAACCATTTCACAATTGCAGTTCCAGCAAAGAGAGAGAGAGAGAGAGAGAAAGGGAGAGAGAAGATGTTTCTGCTCTGCTTGGCCCTGTGCAGTAAGTGATATGAACATTTTTGGGAACAATTAATGCAGTAAAAAGAAAATGTGGCCTGAGTTTTACTTGGCAGGTGTTCTGTGGCCTCAAAAGACAGGTCAATACGATCAATGAGAGACACACAGCTGACATTTCCAGGCTGGGCAGCCTGGCACAATAATGTCTGCTGTGCAACAGTAACAGGCATGCTGCAGAGAAAGTGTAAAAAAAAAGAGACATATAGAGGAAAGTAAAGATACCAACCATGAGCTGCAGGTTCAGTGCTGGGCGCAGTGTCTGAGCACACAAGGAGAGGACATGGCAGTTGAGGAGGGAGGTGTGGAACAGGAGGAACAGCATGCAAATAAAGGAGAAATGGGGGAGGAGGGAGGGAGGGAAGGAGGGAGGAAGGCAGGGGGAGAAAACAAATGACACCCATAAGCAAGCATTCAAAAGACCAGAACATGACAAAAGACATAAGGCTTAAGGGAAACCAAAAGGAACCAAAGGCAGTGCAGAGATAAACATAAGCTCACACACACACACACACGCACACACACTCACACACGCACACACAGATACACTTTTAGCTGCACACACTGGACGTTCCACTCAGAGGGGAGTGTGGCTACTGCTGGAGCAGATATGGAGGAGACTATTATCATGTTCTGTAGCAGCTTTGGTTGGAGAAGAGACAAACTGTCAGGAGGAAATAATTGTGCAGCTGTCCTAATGTAACAGTGTGAAAACACTAAAACGGGTATTAACAAAGGGAACACTTTGAGTGGCATGGGCTCAAGTAAAGTTTGACAAAGTTCAGGGTTGCCATGGCTCGGCATGGATGAGATATTCACCAACATGTTTTGATGACTTTTACTTTTATCAAATCTCTGACTCTTTTAACACCTGCCTTTCATTTTAAGACCCCATTTAGGTTTTCGCATCAAATGAAACAGTTTGTTACGTTTTGGCCTTCCTTTTACATGATGATGGCATGCTGGCGCCCCTAAAACCACAAACTTTTGAAACCAGGTTCCAGAGTGCAATCTTTTAAAAATGAAACCTTCTTTTCAGATGTGTAAACTGGCAAACCGCAGAGCCTGTGTAAGCTGTGACTACACTAATGCTAATGCTAGTGCAAGTCAATGCATTCTGCAGTGGCCACTACCAAACTCTGATTCTCCACAGTGCACCCAAAGCAAGTTGAATATGGCGACACTCTTTTGAGGCAAATTCTAGTGATCATAGAATAATTTTAGAAGTCAAAGTTTCTTAAATTTGTGGCTCTGGTTAAAGTAAGGTGACCAGATTTTTGAAATGAAAACTGAGGACATTTCCACTTCTGCATGCAAGAATCATTAAAATATTATCATAATGGAATAAAAAAAATGGGGACAATTACGGTTTCATGTATTCTGACAACTTTCAAAGGATGCAGTGGACCACCCTGTCAGCTTGGAGTTTTTGCCTTGTTATCTTGTCATCTTGGTATTAAAAAGACATTCGTGCTTCTTTAAAAGAACCATGCCTCCTCTTGTCTGCTCCTCTCTTCCCTCTCCTTATGTTGCTCCTCTTACAATCTTTCCTTCTTTTTTTCCTCATCCCTCTTCCTTCTCTTCACTTTACCTTTTCACCTCACTCTTGCATTCTCTTCCTGTGGCTTCTCAAGTCCAAATAATTTTTTGCTCTCCCTTTCTTCAGCTGCTCTTTTCCTCCTGTCAGTAATCCTTCTCTCCTCACACAGAGCCATGTCATAAAGCACTGTAGTAGCTACACATGGTAATCTTTACAATAAACTGTGTTACACCAATGACCGTATATGTTGCTGTCAGTAAAATAGGTCCTCAGTTAGCTCCAACTCTTACTTATTTCTTATTCTGCCCCAATGAAATAGCTTGGTTCTCTGTCTGTGGAATAAACTAGCGAAAAAAGCAGCACTTTGCCTTTACAGCCCACATTGTGGCTGAAGGTAGTACTGCATTAGTCTGCACACAACCAGAATCACAGCCACAGCGTCTATTTTACTTTGTGTTTTTTACTTTACTATTGAAATAGGGGACATTTCTGGGAACAGCTCTAGCCGGGGACAGGTCACCTAAAACGGGGTCCGTCCCTGGAAGTCAGGGCCTACTGGTCACCCTAGATTAAGGTAAAGATACACTTAGCAGCAACAGAAAGTAAACAACTTCGGCACCTTCTGATGGTATGTCATTAGAAGCTTACACTGCTGATTTTTTTAGAGACGCAAAGGAGAGACTTTTCTGTTTTTAGATAGGCTGCTCTCATCTAAACGTGTCCTAAATGTACTCTAGTGTCTTCACGTGTCTGTCGTCCTGCTCCTGCAGCCCATGTGCTGATGTTTACCAGCCACCACTGTTTTAGAAAAGTCTTCACGACTGTTGGATCTCGTGTGTTAGAAAGTTGCACAAGTGATCCTGCGCAGCCCCCGCTGATTCCACCATCTGAGAGAAGCTTTCAGATGCTGCTGGATGAGATCTGTGAAGCAAACCTCCACTCTGTCCAACACACACGTCTCCAGATGTTACAGCTGTGCTACTGCACCGAATCTTTAAACTGCTTCATCAATTCTGTCAGCAGCGCAGCTTGTCAGGAGGATAGACAATAACAGTTTAAATTTTTCTTCTTTCTTTTCAACACTTGGTTATTTCTTGTTCTTTGAATGCTACCTAATAAAAAAATGCATGTAAAGATATCAAGCCTGTTTTTTTTTTGTCCCACTGAGCTGCACAAAAATTCATCAACAACTTATATTAGGGTAATTATGTACGTGGTGCATTCATTTTAATGGTTACTAGGTGCAGATTCATAGTCATGCAATAATTGAAGCCATTTTCTAAAGCGGCATTCTGGTGGAACTCTGCATCTGTTCGAGACCCATCAGCTTGCTGCAAATTCATCCAGTGAGATTGACTGCACTGATTACTTTGATTTGATATCAGATCTAACTGATGTACAAAAAGACAAATCGCAGCAAGAGCAGGTGTAGCTATGATGAGCTGTAACATTTACAAATGAGACTGCAGACACTCCGGAGTGTTATAGCAGAGAGAAACTGAAGCAGAGATGGCACCTCGCTGAGAATGAAATGTGGTGTTGGAAGGAAACAAATGTTTTTAAAAAACTCTTCTGAGAGAGACGCTTGCCCACTGACAAATGGAGCTTGTCCCAAAATATGGCTCTCTAAGTGTTTATCAAAGCCCATGTGCATCAAAGTGTCAACCACTGGAAACTCAGGAAAGTGATGAAATTTATCTCAAAACATTATAACAGAAACATTTTGCTCAACTCGACTGTTTAACTTTCAGTGACTGCTGTTGTTTCAAGAGGCTGCATGAACATTAAGGTGCTTTACATTTCCTTGGCATTCTGTCTCAGCGGAGACATGAGAAAGTGCCTGTAAGCTATCGAGACACAGACATATGTTTGAGTAAGAGAGAGAACGGTGGCCAGCACTGATGTGTAATTGTTCAGGGAGCAAAAAGGCCAATGCCACATCCCAGCTCTGCAGCCAGAGGCTCCAGGAGTGGAGGACGATCATGCACAGTGAGACTGTAGCGTCCGTCTCGGAATTACTCTGGATCCATTTCTGCAAAGTCCTTGAGTGGTGGAGACATGCCGGTGCTAAAAGATGCTGCAGGCCGCTTATTGCACTGACTGTTTCTGAGCATATTTGGTTCAACCTCAGTAAAAACACCATTAAAACCCTTCAGTTGATCTACAGGATTGATTTTTCCATTACTGTGTTTCATTGTAGTTTGCACATACTTAAACAAGTTAAGCCAGCTGAGTTTGGCCTTAATCCAGGCTTTGCACCATCACCCGGCTAACTCATTTTAAACCAGGGTGAACACCCTGCTAACCTTTGCCACCAGCCAAATCTGCTCTCAGTTCACAGGATCAATAAAAAACATGTAAAACAGCCCTCTCATCCAATCAGCTCGCTGGTTCCTGAATGCACGTTGTGTTTAAGTGACAAGCAATAAAGATCAGACTGTGAAGGACTGTTTGTAGCAAACCAATCAACCTGCTCAGGTCTTCATATAACAAACAGAGGGCGAGCTTATTAAGTAAGTTATCATCTGATATTAACTTTTGTTTTTTAAACCAAAACGCTGCCGCCCGGAGGCACAAGGGTCAAATGTATAATTCAAAGATTCAACAGTTTTTTCCTCACTGTAATGTACATTTGAAATAAAGCTAATTAAACATCAGAACACATTGCCTCCATTATGTGGCAAGGTTGTAATAGTTTAATTTTTATTTTTATTTTGTTTTGACTGTTATTTTTCAATTTTCAGTTTAGTTTTAATAAGTTTTTTTTATTAGTTTTAGTCTTTGCCGCTTTCTCCCAGATTTAGTTTTGTAAACCTGCAATAAATTTTAGTTAGTTCTATTTTTTTTGGAAAGCCTCATTTTTATTTTTATTTTTATTTCAGTCAACAGAAATGTTTTTTCAATTCTAGCTTTCATTATTTGGGTAGTTTTCATAAACTATAATAACCTTGTTATGTGGCAAGATGTTTACTTGTCAGAAGCCAAAGGTACAAAAAATCTGATAGTGAATCATGACAAAGGAATAACAGTTTACGATTTGAAAGTAATGAGACACTAATTCAAAATCAGAAGAGTTAACTCCAAATTGTTCTCATATGTTCACAAAAATTAATGATGTTTATGAGGTAAGAAAGAAAATTATAAAGAGTCTTTGTACCGTTTTTAATTGAGTGTATTTTAAAAAGGAGAAGCAAATGATCACATTTTATTTTATGTTTTTACACAGCAATCCAGCGTTTTTGACATCAGGTTTGTAAAATGAAGCCTCTGTCTCTACAAGCTGCAGTCATCTAAAGGCCGCTCGCTCTTTTAACCCTCATTACACTGCGGGTGGCAGCCGTGTGGGACCATTCAAAATGTCTGCCGCTGAGTGATTGCCTGTCCATTTCTGAGCAGCCTCCTCCTCGTTCAACATCTCTCTAACTTCACAGGTCAGCTGAGACAACGACGGCCTCCTTGCTGACATTCACAGACATGATGGGGACACATCAGCTCCATGACGAGTTGCCTCACTTCCCATGAGCCCTTTGGTGACTCACCGTGACATGACAACCAACTCAACACACAGAGATAACTGCATGCCAATCATAATTATATTGGCAGAAATGCATTAGGTGGAACCCCGTGGTACTGAAAATGCCAGCGGGCTGCTGGGAGTCCCTGCTGGCAGCTAGATTACTTTTTTTGTTGGATCCACTTTCTCTGACCTGCCTTCTCTGCCTCGGCTTTAGTTTGTGATTTCCTGCATTTTCTAGAATTTTGCCAACCACCTGCAGAGCGTCACTGATCGAGAAACCGGTGTCTCCTTCTGCTCAACAATAGATTTCTACTGGCAAGAAGCTGCTGAATGTCAGTGAAAAACAGCAAATTTAGGAAGAAACTATTTCCGAGTCTGGTGGAACTAACAGCTCACACTGACTTGTCATTTAAGTGGAAAGTTTTTGATCGCTTGTTTTTGAC
>JAPQLA010000006.1:25573024-25595566 GCA_029822935.1 Naso vlamingii | reverse complement strand
TTCCTGTCAAAAATCTTTCCATCTTTTTCTTTACGTGTCATTGCTTTTCTTGAAGCCTCACTAACCTGAATTCTGATATCTTTTCTAGCATCAGAGCACTCTCGCTTTGTTATTAGCTCTTGATAAACCACAAATTTGTAACTGTTGACATGCCTCAGAATAATTTACCCCCAAATCACTTAACCACTGCACCCAGAGGGCCCCAAACCAATTTGAGAGCCACAGCTATTTGTCTTTTAGTTATCTTATGTATGACATTAATGAGTCAAATCCTGTCAATGCTTTATGTAAAACCCTGACACTGACAAAAGTGTTGATCTTTGAGCTTAATTAATTTAATTATACTAAGAAATTCAGCTTATTAAGGTTCAAAACTCCATCACAATCTGCATCCATATCTGATCTCTGGCATCTGCTGGTTGGCCTCTTCCTCATCTCTCGCTCTGTCTCTGTCTCTCTCATGTTGCTTCCAAAATCCAGCCTCCATTTGTTCATTTGCTTATTTTTTATTAATATCATTTATTAAGTTTTACAAATTTAAGCTTGTTTGTGACTCCTCTTTGCTTCCTGTCTTGAATTGGAGTCACGACGGTGACAAATTGGTTTCAGGCTTGGCAATTAAACACCTTCTTAATGTCAGAAAAGACTATAGCAATGAAAGTAGTAATTAATTGTATTTATTAAGCACCTCTCAAGAGACCCAAGGATGCTTTACATAGTGGGTGGGGATGTGTCATGACATCATGTTTGCCTATTAAAAATTTAAGTTTCTCTTTGTTTAGGTGAGGTTTTTATACCATACCATTCAAATCTTAGGTTTTTAGGATATCTTGAAAGCACTAAGAAGAGTCATAAAGTGACCTGTCAGGTCATCCAATCACTAATAAAAAGAGGCTTATTTAAAGCTCATCCTCGAGTGTAATATTGTGATTATATAACTATTATCAATAAATAAAATGTACAATCAAAATGTATTCACGTTGGGGGGCAAGTAGCTCTCAAATTTGAAATGATTTTTGAGAGTGTGATCCCCGTTACCATGGAAATACATGAGGTCTGACTAATAGAGTGCCTAAGCCACGCACCTTTCTGGTGGACCCCATGGGACCGTGGAATGGAAAAAATAAGAACAGTAGTAAATGGGGAAAGGAAAATAATTGTTTGATCCTGTTTGACTTGTATAACACGTATGATGTTTGTCAATTTAAATGATAATTTTTCATGTGAAGGAAGTCTGTTTGTCATCAAACGGTTAATGTATTAGCTTGTGGAAATAAGTAATTATAAAGAGAACAACACCAGTTGTGTAACTCAGGTCATAACATTTTCCCTCCTCTGACAACCAAGATGCCTAACTCCCGCTTTGAGTAGCTGCAGCTCTCAACATGACCCGATCTATAATGGTTTTCAGCTCTTTTAATACTTTGCCAAGCTGACGGCCATGTCTGTATTGAAGACGTATACTGTCTGAGACGAGACATGTAGTTCACTGAGCGGTCTCACAAAAAACGCTGTTTTACTTTACTGTCTGACGACAAAATTCTACTTTCTTTACATGAAAAATACCTTTTAAATTGCAAACCATCATATGTGTAATTCGGGGCACAAGTCAAACAGGATCAAAAAATAATTTGTCCCTCTTAATTAACTACCGTTCATATTTTTTCCGAATTAAGGTCCCATGCCCCGGAAAACAAGCATTCTCATCAGTAGCACTGTTATGTGTAATGAAAGCTAGTTTACTACTCCAGGAAACAGTCTGACCCTTAGTAATGACTTAGCAACAGAGAGGACTTCTAGTCCCAGCGGACTGAGCTTGGAGCTGATGTTAATGCTTTATAAAGGTCGTGGAATTTTCCCAAACTGAATAAATAATGCACAGATAAACACATAGATTCTCATCAATATCAACCGTGTCATAACTAAGATATCTGCCTGAAAAATAATTATTTTTAACCAGACAGGTGTAGCCTCTGGACAGGTGTAGCCTCTGCAACTGCAAACTTTACATGAATTTTTAAGCCATAGCACCATGTCACTAACACAGCTGATGGAGGAAGCCAAACATTTCGATAGCTTCAAAAAAAGCCCCAAAGTCACAATTAAGTAAAAAACGATTGATACAATCAATTTTCAAATTTCACAGCTGGATTTTATCTATTGACTTGTTCAGCTTCGCTCTTCATCTTTTAGTGTTTAACCTTCTAAAAACATTTTCACGGCGGTCACAACTTGCTCTCTGACTTTCTACACACATGAGAGCGGGAGGGAGGCACTTGTCAGTAACGTTGCCATGGATATGGCGGAGTAATATTTTTAGTGATGATAACGGTGTGCTGTCACGCTGATTTGAGCACATTTTGAAAGTCTTGTTGACCCATAACATTGTTTGGTCAGACCTAATTGTTGTATAATCCCCTAATGTTGCATTTGTGAGTCCTCTACACAACAGCACATGACATCTGTGAACTCATTTCCAAAGATTACAAATTTGCCTCCTCCCTTTTTTAAATTACATTTCCTAGCAACTGTTTACAAGAAAAAGGGCTAATCAGGGAGAGCTTGAATATAAAAAAAACAAGTCATATTGAAATGACATTCCTCCCTTTGTGTACAACAAACAATAACCGTGTAGCAGCTTTGTCTTCAAATTGCAGGCTTTCCATGCTGGTATTCTTATGAGTGTTGCTGTGTAGGTGGGCGCCTACCAAGTGTCTGAATTTGTTCTCTTTTCTACCTTGACTGAGGTTTATAGCTGGGTGACACATTCCATTTTTATGACAATGAGCTCAGAGCACTCAGAGCCACCAAGGGTGAGGAGAAAAGAAAAAGACAAAACACCTCTATTTTGCCGCTGAAACTTCCAATGGCCACCGTCAGCTACTGTTATTTCCCCTGAGCGTGTACTGATGGTCTCTCTTGTTGCATTTTGTTGTGGTTTTTTAACTTGTTTTCCTCCATTTGAAAACATCTGGTGTTGAGGGAGCAAGCAAATGGAAGAAGGGGGGAAATCCAGGAAAGGAAAAATATGAAAAGGCTGCTGGAGCTCAATAGCAAGAACAAACAAACAAATCACAAGTGCATTTAATGGCTGCGGCACGACTTGAAACAGAGAGTGCCACATCTATTACAAACGCTTTCCAGATGAAATGAAATGTAAATAAATAAAAAATATATAAATATAACTCTTCTCCAAAGATGGCGTGAGAGACATGACCTAGAAAGTTTGGTTTCTATAGGTGGATGGGAGGCTGCGTGAAGGGAAAAAGTGCATCTGGAGAAGGAAGATAGACAGAGATAGACGAAAGAGGTAAGATGGGGCTGCAAGGAGAGAGGAAGGGCAGGCGTGCTGAATACAAATGGCTGCCTGCAGCCACGGCCCCCTGTGCTATCTGCTGGTAATGACTGCACAACTCTCAACAGCTCTAATGAAAATGACTTCCAATTCCCGACTCACTGTATTGATTGTGTTTTCATCTTTATAAAATGAATACTGGTATTGAGCTTGTCTCTATGCCAAGTGTGAAAACTGTGGGGGGCTGGTGGGGAGCCTGAAGTACAGCGTGTTGGTTCTGTGTGTGTGTGTGTATGTGTGTGTGCGGTTGTGCATACTTTTCGACTTTCAAAATGAAAACATGTCTTGCAAAGTGAGGATAGTTTGACTGATCCTAGCTTTAAATTAGCATTAAGGTTTGATTCCAGATTAGGTTAAGGGTTAGGAGTTAGGGTTAGGGTTAGGGCAGTAAATTTTCATGTCTAATGGAACATGGAGGGACAGACGCCAGGGAGGAGCTTTGTTTGTCCAAGATTTAGGGGTTATAATTAGCCACAGTTAGCATAGCAACCTAAAGGCAACACATGGGCTCCGTCGTGGAGGCAAAAGCATGACTGAATCAGCATTATCATGTATTTTGTCAACTTACGTGCTTAGAAAAAACATTTTTGCAATATTTTAAAAACCTTCAACCTTTGTTAGCATGAAAGGTGGCACTGATAAGCTCCTTCGCAGAGGACAGGAGCTATATTCAACCACTGTACCACTGGAATCAACTATACACAACAACGCAACGCAGATTCCAATGCAACCCAGTTTCCAGGTCACTAAGGCAACACAATCCACTACTGTTCAGTTTATTAATTTGCTCAGAATGAACCAGACAACTGCAATTTGCCATGTAATGGCCAGCTGTCTATGTGGCTGACACAATGTTCTATCACTGACATTTATGTTTGCTTACCTCAGCTACCAACATAAACACCTCATTGTTATTGAGTAAAAGAAGATGTGCAGGTAGCTTTAGCTAAAGTTTAACAGTGTCAGGATGTAGGAGTGGTTTGAAAGGTTTTAATGGATTTCGCTTTTTTTTTTTTTTTTTTTTAGTAACTGGTTTACCATTTGCTATATGTAAATCTAAGATTATTACAGCTGTCTTCCTCTGCTAAAAAGAGAGTTATAACCTTTTTAAGGGCCACCAGTTAAGTTTAAATTGTTTTTTTTGTTGTTGTTTTTTATGGAGTAAGACTATTTCTTTAAGTAGTTCTTAATCACCATATTTGAATTTACTTGCACACAGAAAGACCCGCCAGAGTTTCACACCTGTGAGTTGCTGACATTACGGTTTCTAATGCAATATTCATAACTCCAGCTTCATCTGATGATTATTTTGTTCTGTTCAAATTTGAACTGCCATGTCAACAAACTGTTATGACTGATACCAACAGCAGCAGCTGTATTGATATTTGGATAGTTTTGGAGCGCTCTTGCTTAATGCCTGAAGCTCTCATTACTATATTCACCCCTCAGTGCCCTAGTGGATTCATTTGCACCCCATTACGTCTCATATCACAAATACCTGCTATCTAAAGCAAATAACACCTTG
The DNA here is from genome assembly GCA_029822935.1 of Naso vlamingii. Classification (NCBI taxonomy): domain Eukaryota; kingdom Metazoa; phylum Chordata; class Actinopteri; order Acanthuriformes; family Acanthuridae; genus Naso; species Naso vlamingii. The sequence goes on along the minus strand of JAPQLA010000006.1, from coordinate 25,590,686 downwards.
TTTTACAGATGATACATGAGGAATAATAGCTTAATGAGTGACAAACAAGAGCTCTCTGATGCTGAGGCCAGACATTCAAAGAGCTGATTAACTCAGATAAAGGCTACTATTCATTTATTTTTGACTGGGAGGCTTTCCTCTGTGCTCTGCTCTGTGTACCACAAACAATGATTTAACATTAATGCTAAAATCAACTTCATTTGTGCACATCCAGAGCCTTGAGTCCATTAATATCCTCTCTCAGTCTCACAGAGTTTCCCTCGATACCAGCAGAAAATTAGCACTCATGACTAAAAACACCCTCCTCCTGTTAAAATTCTTTCTGCTAGAAATTAGGAGCCACTCGACTCACTATCATTAATGCTCCTCTCTGCTCTGGCCTCTGCCTTAAATAGTGGTCATTAAATACCTTCTGAAAATATCACAGTAATTCTGATGTGATTCATAATCACAGGCCAGTTTCAAATCTCCCCACTGAAAGTCCTGAGGAAAAAAAAAATAGTAGCCAGTGATGGTCATTAGAAAATGCCTGGCCTCAGGTCTGTCTGTTACATTGGGATTGGCTAAGTGACAGCTTTTCATCTCTGCATCATGTACTTGTTTCCAGAAGAGATGTCCATCCCAGTAAAAAGACTGATGCTAGAGCCAATGTTAAGTACAACCACATTTTATACCTCCACTCCATGTGCCAACTCCTCTCAAACAACAACATTTCTCATTTCTGGAGCCAATTTTCACTGCTAAGGCAACAACACTTGGTTTGGCCCAATATGTCTTCCCCATCACAGCTTAACCCCAACTCCATACCTTCCAGTTTGCAGGTGTGAGCCAAAAAATTTTCAGGCTCTGACTGGGCAAGTTATTGCAACAAACTCACCACCACAGGCTGAGATATAAGAATGACTCCTTGTCCTGGCTACGATACCATATTGATTTATACCATAAATCAATAACTGTCAATTGTGAAGTGCTAGTCTAGACATGAGATGATATATTGTGATATATGTTATATAATTACTGGCTAAACAAGAGGCATAATACAAGTTGAAAACAGAAGAGGACCCAGGACAGATCCATGAGGGACTCCAGAGATAATTAGAAATGTCCTAGATGTTCTAACTTGGGGTTCAGAGTCTTGCTCAAGGACAAATGTCCACAGGGGTTTGCCAGGGATCAAAGTGCCCCACCCTACATTTAATAAACAATCCAGTCAACCAACTGAACAACAGCCACCTCAACATGATATTACTTTAATATGTTCTTGAATATTACAAAACAATGAGACAGTTCCACAATTCAAAGCAACAAGACATTTAGAACACTAAGGACTACAGTTACGGCATTAGGATGAATAGAGCTTTCTCAACCTGCGGAACATGTTTGACTGACTTAAATTTGTGTGTGTGTGTGTGTGTTTGTCTTACTGGGGTTTTCCTTTGGCCTGGCACGTCAGTTCCAAGTTCTCTCCTTCCCGGGTCAAACCCTGAGGAAATCCTACCACAATCTTCACCTCCGGTTTGTCTGGAAGGATAAAAGAGATAGAGAATTAAATGATGGCATGACGTAAAAGACAAGGTGATAGTAATCATCAGTCTACACACAAATCTACAACATATTCACTCTAATTAATACTTGTTATGTTGTTTGTAGCACATGTGCACAAAAGAGCAGATTTCATTTCACTACAAGACTTTCCCAATGTGTTTGCCTTGAAACATCCTCAGAAGTGCCGAAGTAGACCATAGGTTTATGCCCCATCAGGAGTGACACTGAGCACTGCTGTTCAGGTACAGCACTGAGGTTGTGTGAGGCATTAGCTTCAGCGCTACATCAGGCCTCTAGCCAACGAGCATCCAAACATATTAATGGAGATTTACAGAACAGATATTTTAACCTGACTCCTCACATTATTACTCAGCTGATATGATCATATCAGCTGCAGCTCCCTCCATCAGTCAAATTTTGCTGCTACTGCCTAAATCCTTGGTCATACTACAGAACTCTGTCCTGTATCTGGAATGTTGAAGTAGTTATGGTTTGAAAACTATATGATTGATAACTGACAGTGTCACATTACAAGATACTTCCACATGAGAAATCCCTGACGAGTTTGTCTGGTCTTTAGTCTACCGTTTGACAGATGAGAAAAGACTTCCTGGTTCTTTGTGTGCTGGTTTGCAGCAAATACCAACGTTTAAAACGAAAAATGAATGGCAGTATGGACTGGGATGTGTGGGCAGAAGGAAGGGATTGTCTACTTTGTGGAAAGAGTTGGAGGTAAATAAAAATTTTTGCAATGAAAATGTATAGCAGTCTGTCTGCTCCCGACACAACCAGATATTTAACATTCTTCTACGGCATCTATGAGGCATCATAGAACCAGATTTGGTCCTTAAAGGGCAACTCTACTGAGTTTCAACCTTATCTCTATCTACCTGAAATAGGGATATAATGTAAAACCCAACAATATGTTTTTTTTATGTGTTCTTTTGTGTCGCAGCTTCAAAATCTCTTGGTCTCCCTGGGTTCCAGGGAGAACTACAAACCGTTTACCCCCTGCCTTTCCCCTCGCACTCCAGGCAGGCCAGCCATGTTTGTTGTCAGAGGATTTTCTGGCTCTGGCGGACCAAAAACCCCTCATTATTGAAAACTAAATAATAAAATATTAAATAAAAGGAATGTTCCAGTGCAATGAACAAAAACCTTGGAGACCCGACAAGTACTGTTTTTTGTGATGCAGTGCATTCTGGTACATGTAGGCAATGCAACAACAGCTGTGTGAGCAGGACAACTTAGAAAACTCAGATTTCTCTGTCAGTATAGCATAAACTGAGGAATTTGTTGTTTCAATTGACTACAATTACCATCAGCACTGATTGGTCATTCATATGAAAAGTGGTGGATTTTCCCTTACTTCCCTAACTTAAAAACTATTTTCCTGTGTTCTAATCTGGAAGAAAGCAGTCAAGTGTTTTTCCATCAGTGGTTTCAGTCTTTTTCTCTTCACACAGTGAACTGCTCACTATGATCACAGAAATAGTCCATATAGGTTTCAGGAACACAACATTGACCTGGCCCAGCCTTCCCCAGCAGTGATGGTGTGAAAGAGAAGGTCAGGTCAGGGTTCAGCTGCTGCAGGTAACTTTACTTTCAACTCCATGCTACACAAACTTTAGAGTTTTTCCTTTGCATCTGCATACCACTGCCTCAACTTCCACCTGCTCTCCCATTGCATCAAATCTCTCTTCAGCAGTGTTGGGTCTACCTTGGGCATAATATTGATGGAATTCTAAAACAACCTAACACTAAAACACAAGCCAAAGCTTCAGGGAATGATATATGTGGTGCAGTGCAGGACCACAGGCAACCCTGAGTCTGTTCAAAGATGTTACCTGATAAAGCTGCCGCACATAACAGAGGACACAGCTGAAGAGTCGAGGCAGCTGGAAAGAAGATGTAAGAATGTTGTTTTGACAAATCAGTGGGGTGCTTTGACAGTTGCTGCTGTGCTATTCTTTGCAACCAAGGAGTTTCTATTGTTCCCATTCCATTGACTGTTGCTGGTGTTATCAAAGCCTTTTCTCATCTTGGTGTGAGGGACGATCCTCTATTCTGGACAGAAACTCAATGTTTTATTTCATCCATCATTGGGGTTAAGGGTTGAATTCACTGTCACCATGTACTGACAGTTGGACTGAACAAATGGAACAAACAAGAGCAAACATCCTGCTCTGCTTCACAACTTTTACACATTTATGTGCTTAAAAATTTCAGGGATGCATTGTTTGATAACTTCACATGAGCTGTACTACTATGCAATATATTCACCAGTTATGTTAAAATCTGTTATCAGGGTTGTAGAGACCTTGAAGTGATTAACATATCTATAATGCATCCTGTTAATTAACTGAATATCCCAAAAGGGAAACTTCTTTAAACTGTTTTCTATGTATGTGGTTAACGTTTAAATGTTTGAATGTATTTTATGTCTTTGTGTCTAGGTAAACATATCACCCCTTAATAGAAAGTAAGTTTTGTTTTCTCTGCAGGAAAATCTGAAACGATGGCCAGCATTTTTGGCAATACATCGATAGCTTAAATAACCTGAAGAAAACACTGGAATGCTTCCAGCACACCATGTCCTCGCTTGTTTTGTTCTAAATGCCATGTTGCTGTTGAGTTTTCCTACATTAGATACTGTGGAAAAACACTTCTAGAGTTTGGTCATCTCATACCAGCTTTATTGCTGAGTCACAACGGTGTGATTATTGTTTTCCAATTGTGATGTAAATCAGTCTTTTCTCCCCCTCAAGTCTTTAGCCTAAATGCTCTGTTTTGTGCTTGCATTTTTAATCAGGCTGCAGACAGAGGGCTCAGGCTTGAGTTATGATTTCAAAGCCGGCGGTAAAGCTTCACACTGCTGTCCGACCTTCTCGGCAACAAACAACACGTGTCTGGCCATCCATCTGTCTAAATCACACCCTGTCAGTGGCCGGCGCTCTGTCTCTGTGATGGACAGCAGATGGGCGAAAAGCCAAGTCTTCCGCTCAGTGGGCATGCACGTCTTTCGACAGCAACCCTTTGGTTTTGTTTCCACTCCAGGCACTACATGGCATCCTGCAACTTTTTCTTCGCTCACAACGTCATCTGACCTTGTCATCTTAGAGACATAAACATGAAGGACGGCAGGCATCTGTAGGTTGTTTTGATAGCCTCAAGTAGTCATGGCGGAACTTTCTTTGTCTCTGCTTGATGGAAAAACACACACACTGCACTGCTAGAGCTGGATACTGCCACTTCAGTGGAAATGAAATAGTGTCTACCATATGCAAGAGGGCCGTTATCATTATGCTAACTGAATTATTTGCTTCATTGTGTGCCTCACCTCATAAGCACTCAAGACGGCACTATCCATCTCTCTGCAGCAGCTGACCTTAAGGGAAAATAACTAGGCAACGAAGCAAAACAGCTTGCTTTGCTTATACACATCAACATTACAGGGTTATTTAATTATGTCGTCCCCTGACAATGGCCTCTTTTTGCAATTTTCTTATACAATGCAGTCTATTCCACCCACAAATTTCCCACACAGAGAGTGACTGAAATGTAAATGACCTCATCTACCTCAGTAATCAGTAAACAAACTTGGGTGTAAGTGTGCAATAATGGCAAAAATACATTTTATTTATGCGTCCTGTTCTTTCCAACAAAGAGACCTAAATGTAACTGGATTCCTACAGGAGCTGGTGGAAAGAACCAAGTCATTCGGTGCTAATTAGGCCTACATGGAAAATGAAGACTGTGCTGTGGATTTTTTTAGCATCCTGAACCATTTAGAGCATGGATGCTTGACATTGGGACTGGTCGGAACCCAATGGGTTCCGACAAAATTTGAGAAATGATGTCAGGCATCGGGCCCAGTTCAATCACTTCAACTGACATGGTACTTTCAGGTGATTTTAGTGAAAATGTGGTTTAAAAATAGGCAAAGTTGTTGCTGTTGTTTTCCAGATGTTTTACTAAAACACCTTGAATGCACAGGGGTTATTTGCCACTCTCCAGGCTGCAGACATGCATGTAGTAGTTAGTATGTAGTATGCATGTAGTTTTAGTATGAATGTAGGCTCAGGTCTGGTTTGGACATTAAAGAGAAAAAAAAAAGCGGGTTGAGTGTAGGTCGGGTTTGGTTTAAACTCTCTCAGACTCAGTCGGGTTCAAACAGAAAATGCAGCTCGAGCTGCACTGGGACCATTCAGAACACATTCAGCTCAGTACAACATTCAGTGCCTGAATCACTTGTCACATTGATGTTTTGCTGCTTCTCTTCAATTTACACTATTTCAGTACAACTGTATTGAGATATTTAAGTTTTGGTACCAAAAGAAGAAAAATGAAATGATTAAAACTTCCATTTAGTCGATATCCCGAACAGAATACTGTTATTATACTGCTGTTATGCTGTTAGATATTTACTTTTTCTTTCAAATACCATTTTACTTTGAATGTGTTTTTGAGTCCAGAAAAGTAAAAGTGAACTGAGATCATTACTGAAGAACATTAGAGGAACTGAGTTCCAAAATATTTTGGGAACCTCTTTTTCTTTGGGCCTTTGCAGTATCTTCATGGACCAGTTCCTTAATTTTGATGCTTTGCCTTAAGTTTCTTTGACCAGTGACTTGTGATTTCTTATAATCTAATTTATCTGTTCAGAAGAATCTTTGTTTCTTTTTGCCCGTTCAAATAACAGACCAGTTAAACCATTTTGTTCTTTATATAAAAACACGACTTGTTTAGCAAACGCTTATAGAAAATAACGTTTAAGTGAAAATAGTAATTTCCCTACAGCCTAACAAAAGCCCATTCAAAAAATATTAAATATTTTTCTCAGCTATCTGATTGTGCCAAATAAAGCTTTTTTTTTTGGCAGGCGGGTTGAAATTCTAATTAGGTCTTTTTTTGCAATGGCGAGCAGCTTACAGTGAGTGCTGTTAGTACGGCAAAAGCAAATGAACTGAAGAGGCGTTTGAGTGTAATTTAAATATTGTGGACAGGACAAAAAACTGTGGCCATGTCTCCAGCAACACAAACAATCAAACATGCCTTTCAATGAATAAACCATTTGTGACAGCATCACATAAATAAGTCTATTACACGGCTGCAGATATGGTTTAATTTCTTTATGTGTGACCGGTTGGTTCATTGTGCTTCCTGTAAACAAACACAAGCTGCACACGTACAGGGATTTTCTGCTGCCCTGCAGTTTATCTCACTGAGTTACTGAAATATTTTAAAAACACAGAGAGCTTTTATTGAGTCTGAGCATAAACTGACAAAGAGAATGCAAAAAGCTTAAACTGCACTGCTGGTTCTCACTGTGGATCTGAGATAATTAGCAAAATGTTGCACTCATCTAAAGGAAGTCATTTTAATTTAAATTTTTCTTAAACTTGTACGTTTAGAAATTCTTAACAGTTTTTTAGCAGCAACAAAGGAGCATTTCTGTTATTGTGTCATTCTTTTTTATGTGAAATGTTTTGTTATTCATTGTGCTTTTTATTCATTATTTACTCAATGAGATTGTAATAATAAAGTGTTTTAGTATTTTATTTGTACATTATTATTATTTCCAGTAAGCCAAACTTTCCCTTTAACAAAATTAAAAAATCTGAACTTCTGCTGTTTGGTTTCTTTGACAACCTGAAACTCAACTTCATGTAATAATTTAATAATAATAATTTTATATATGTATAGCACTTTTCAAGCTTAAGCACAAAGCGTTTCCCAAATTAAAATATTCAAAAAACAAACAACAACAACAAAATTTTGCCGTAGACCCCTCAACCTCTCCCTGCCCAGAATATCAAGCAGTTCAGCTTACCTAAATACATTAAAATTGAAACTTCACACTGAATTGTTATATCCCTTTTGTTCAGTTCACACACATTCATTCAGTTAATTTTAATTGCTTGAATTTTTATCAGTGCACATTCAAAGGAAATTCCTCTGTAGATCAAGAGCTTGTCAGGAATCTCCCATGAAATAAAGCAAATAAAAGCAGCATTTTGAAATGATAACATATCATTACACAGATACGTTCCATGCAAACAGTAAAAGTCTTCAGTCAACACAATCCTGAAGTCATACTGAACTGTACAGCAGGCAGATCAGATGGGTGGGGTTGGGGGAGTGGGGGGTCATGCCTGTTTGCTGCACATTGCTGTATGCACAGAGCATGACAGCAGCAGCTCTGCATGACGCAGTGCGAGGCGCTGAGCCGGCTGCCTCATGTGAGCTCGCTATTATCAGAGGCCAACAAAATGCCATGCTGCCTCTGTAGATGAGCTGATCTGCTCTTCTCGCTCTCACAGAGAAAGGTCAGATAGCTACGAAGCAGTTTTTAAATAGAATGCTGGGACATTCCAGAGGCCAAAGACAGAAGGTTACAGAGACAAAGACTATTTATATTTTATAAATGTGAATCAATAGAAAGATCTAAAAGTCTGTGTTACAAAGGCCTCACATTTCAATTCCTTATCACATGGCTTTGGTAGTGAACTAGTTTTAATTCAATGCAAAGGCCTGTGATCTTATGCTTTTCATTTACGGATCTATAAAGGTGTACACATACCTGTCTGCAATGCCTAATAACTGCAAGAAATAAATACAATAACATCACATACTTTCATTTTAATGTTTTAATAGTATGCATTGTTCTTTATTAACTAAACTAAACTAAAAATTAAAAAAATAAATACCATTAAGAATTATTTTTAAAAAGACATCCATTTTGGGACTTTATTTCTTCTTCTGGAATTGTTTAAAATTTTACTGGTCTGTTTTTTTTCTAGCCACAAAAGAAAGAATTTGTCTTCAAGGGCGTCAAATGTCCATTATTTTCCTGACAGTCAGTGCAACTCTCAAAAGGAGAATTTGTGATGCACATAAATGTTTCAGATTGAATTTGGAGACTTTTTAATGTTTTAATATACTTTTGGGACCAGAAGAATAAACAGTGTGTGTATTTAAGACATAATTACACTATTGTCAGTCATGACGTTTGTACATTTAAATATTTTGAGGCGAGTGGGTCAGCACATTGTACATGTGAAAGTGGCAAACACACACTGTTAAGCTTGGACAGCACTAAATCTCATATTCAGCATTTCAGCTTCAGTGAGCAAGCTTTGTTTTGTTTTTGTTTTTGTCTTCCTGCTGTTTTCACACCTCCACCTGTGATCAGCACATTTACAAACTCCACTTTTAACCCAATGTTCTGTCTTTAGTCTGCTGGTGTTGTATTTTTGACATTTTATATCCCTGTTTATGATCATTTCATTTAATTCTTTACTCTATAAACAGTAAGAACATTAACTTTGTTTCATGTTGAGGCCCACAAACTATGTTACTTATAAACTAATTTGGAATCTTTGACATTTAATAAACTTAATTGCAACATCATCACTGATCATGGTTTACAGGTTTATGTGCAACAAACTGAAGACATTTTAGGAGCTTTAATACTGTTTGTTTCTGAAGGAGTTTGGAGGACTTGTGCATCTTTCTTTCCATTTGTTCTGCTGGGAGACCAGCGTTGTAATTTGATGTTATCACATGAAAACACTGGATTAAGAGGTCGGCCTACATCCACTTATATTATTACTGGGAGCACAGGAGGACAGTTTCACATAGACTATAACGTCCTCTTTTGTGTTTACTCAAGAGCTTTAGTCTTGACCTGACTCAGAGTTCTCTGCAGCTGTTCAGCACACATTTATGCAAAATTATTATCCAAAGCATATAAAAAACCCTAACTATTTAGTGGCTCATGGTTTTGCTCCATCTTATGAGATAACATATGTCTGCAGTCAGGCTTATTAAACCCGTAAACTCATACTGCACTGCAGCACTTTCACATATTTATGATCCAGAGTGAAATTACGACAATGTTGTGAATATGAGGACAATATAAACACAGAAAAATGTCTTATAACACAAAGTCAAGTGCAAAAACAACCCCGTCAGACTGTGCTGCTTCATAGAAATGACAAAGGTAAAAAAATATTTGACTTCATATTATCATATTTCTTTAAAAGCTCTTCGTAAACGAAATCATTCCCATCTGTTGCCAACGCTGTGCGACAAAAATTCAGTGAAATGTGAGAAATTTATGTCGTTTAATTAGTGGAGATGAAACGGCGCACTCTCTTGCAATCCAATCTTCTAATTTTATTTATCAAACCCTTTTCATAGAGATGATTTTCCTGCAATGACACTGCCACACTTGTCACAGACCAAAGTTTGAGTTTGGAAAAACTGGTAAATTCATGCCATTTAATTAGTGCGGATGGAACACTCCTCTCTATTGCTGTCCAATTTCTCTGCTGCAGTTAAGCTGATGAGACACTTGAAAAAAGGAGAAAAATTGCATAATGCAGCTCACACACCCATGCTGATTTCTGATTTATTACTGAACAAGTACTTACACTGCACCTCCAGGTACTTCTGTGCTTGGAAGTCCTTGACAGCAGGATGGTCGACGATGCAAACCACCGGTACGCCATCATCCTCCTTACTGACGGTGAACGTCAGCCGGCTGGTTACTGTGTACATCTTATCGTAGGTCAGCTCAACTTTGGGTTTGCCTACAAGGAACATCAAAGACAAGCAGACATAAACACAGCAATGCAGGAGCCTCACTCAAAATAATCCATAAATTTCACTTCACCCACTGAGTTCACACAGAACTGGTTTGTACTTTCTTAGGTAAAGATCACAAATCATCAGCAAGGAACTGCTATAGAAATTAACCCCAAAAAATGATGGCTGTCATGAAGACATGATTACCACTGCAACAACATTCCGAGACTCACAAGTCAGTCTCTAGACGCTCCACTTAGCTAGAGACTGACGACACGCCCCCAGCTTTCATTGCTTAACTGGGTGGAGAGAACTGCAGAGTTTAAAGAAATCCTTGCATTGCAGAACCAATCCTAAGTCTTCAGGGCGGTCCTTCATATTGGGGGTGGTAACTTGCTGAAGTCTTGTGCTTGTAAACACTGTCCGACCAGCAACACGAGTACTATGGGATGGCTCAGTTGCAGTCACCAAAGAAAACTCCCTCAAAGTTTGTTGATGTTTGTCACGTATGCCGCGAAACGTTTTCATCAGTTAAAAACAAACATAACCTTTTGTTAGGACATGATTCATCCGTCCAGCCGTACTATGCATCAGCTTTGGAGGACATTACAGGACGAGTTACACCGGGAGACAGACTACCTAAAGCGGTATGTGGGAGCTGTTGCATGCTTTTGCGACGTTATGGACGTTGCAAAGCTGATGTAGAATGCATGCGGAGCACACATATGATAAAACAGAATCAAATAATCTAACGTTGCTCTGGGCATCCATTTTCAATGTTTTAAAAAGTTCTCTCTGTTACAAAGTGATTCTCTGTATCTCCAGTCTGTTTCCCTACAGAGACAAAAGGCAGATCACACTATTTCTGGGAAGGTGTCTCCTTTTCAAAAATGTAAGGGGCTTTGCTTTGTTAGTGGCAGTTCTCGGCGCCATCCCAGCAACTGCCTTGCATTTTGACATCCCCAGACGATCGGTCGGTGAAGATCTCCAATTGTCTGGTATCGCGAGACAACACAATTCCTCTCATTTTCCGGAAATTCCTCATTTTGATTTTTGTCCAATTCAAGACTTTAAAGCTGGGATAGGCGACGTCTGGAAATGAAGATAGCTGTAGCATTAGACTCCTTGGGACGCGGCTCCTCTGCCCCTTCTCCAGTGCTTTAGGTAAAAAAAAACAACTGCTGGTACTCCCCTTTCCAACCTGTTGGCATGTGAAACCAGCAGCTGGTATCGGCAAACTATCAAGTAATAGTCTACATTCTGAATTTGTACAGTGGATAAAAGATACTAGAAGACAATGCTAAATTTTCACAAAATTAATTTATTAAACAAACTGCTTTTAGTTTTCTGTATTTGACTACACTGTATTTTACTGTCATAGAGCTGTGTCATCATCAGAATCTCTTTCAGTTCGCATTCTCTTTGTTCCCTTTTGATGCTACGCAAACATTGCTGTCTATTATTTATTCCTTTGCTTCCCCCGTTTATCCAACATCGTTGTGACTCGTGAGTTAGCGTTTATGTGACTTCTGCGAGAACAAATGAGCATCACATAGTCCACGAGAGAAAAGAGAGGCAAGCGCCACGTAGTGCACCCTAATGCAATTTAAGTGTCATTATGATGGGCACTAGGAGCTTGTGAGAGGGAGAGAGTATGCTGTAAAAAGTCCCAGCACACCAGGAGGTAAAATCTAGAAGTGGGGGCACTGCGTATCGGTGAGTACTGGCCCACTTAAAGCACTGCTCCCCTCCCTGTTTTTGAATTTCGTTTGCTGTCGCTCTCTCTTTTAATTCCAGTTTACACCAAAGATTTACAACGAGACAAAACAGTTGCAGGGAAAGTTGTAGCGGTGTAAACTGGTCCGTCTCAGCTCGACTCAAGCTGGCTGATGGTGTCACCTGCAACTCAGCTTGTCAGGCAGAGAGTTTTAGCACATAAGGCATGTCACTTGTTTCAACAGCCAATCAGCTTGTAGCAACATCACCTTTTGCTAAGAAGGGCAGCGCACAGCAGCCAGTAGGAACATGTGCTCTCTGGAATGATTGGTGATTGGCTGAAAAGTGTCTGTGACCGTCTGACTACAGAGCCAAGGAGAGCTGTATAAGATGAGTGTTTTTTCAGTCCACATGAATTACAGTATGCTGAAAGGTTATTGTGGGATTTTTTTTACCCGACGACACTGAAGATAAACTGCCTACCCCAACTTTAAACCCAAGTCTTCGGTAGTAAGAAGAGATGTTATGTTTGCTTCTTATAATTATTCAAAAGACCCCTGATAGTTTGCTTTTTGACGGGCTTCCAGCCACCAGGCTGAAATGATTTTAAGTGTGCTTTTCTTAAAAATAACATTTAATTCATATAAAAAAGCTCCATAGGTTCGACTGGATAACAAAGAAAATATAAACTAAGTCTACATGCTATTATCCTAAAAACTTTATTACCTAAATGGTCAGTGAAGGTAGTGCTGAAACTTCACTTTATGCATCCTTGGTCCCTACAAGTATTTTGTGAACAATTTCTTTTGTTGAACAACTTTTGTTGAAGGGTCTCACTAAGTTTTACTTGACAAAATAACAAAGTTGAAACCAAGGCTGACAAAAAAACTCCTTTAAAAAAGTTAAAGCCTGACAAAGACAGCCATTGTTTGGCTGCAAGTAGAAAGTCTTTCTTCCTTTGACCTTGCCAAATATGTAGAGTGAAGTGAAAGATGGTGTCCTTGAGAACGGTCACAGAAGGTGAATAAGTGAACAATTGGCTGCTGTCAGGGGCGACTATGTAACTTTGAATCACTCATTGGGCTTTATAAAGGCAGATTTATTGTGTGGCCACTTTTTGTAGAGCAAAGCCGAATCTGAAGCCTGCGAAGTAACCCTCTTCTGATTAGTGGCAGCTCTGTAATATCACACAGACAATACGTTCTCAAAAGCAGTGAAGAGGATGCCTCATCACAGTCACACAAAATAAGAGGGATGGCTGCAGATAGCTCTGCACAGCAGAGTCGCAAAGAGAGATTGATTATTTTTATCCCTTTGTCCTACTTCCTAACAGTCTGTTGCACAAGTGTGTTTGTGTCCCATCAATAAAACAAATACTGGAAGCAGAAAAGTGAAAGAGCCTGCCAAGAGAAATGCTGGTGTAGGGGAAAATCTGTCTTAATGTGAGAAGGTGCATGCATCAGTTCATATTTTAGCTGGAAAAATGTACATTCAACCCACTGCTGTACTGCAGCACAGCCGCTGTGGTGACAGCTGTCTTTATGGATGCTGGGAAAGAAAACGTGTGTGATGTGGCTGCTGTAAAGGAGCAGGTTGTCATGAATAAACACCACTAGAGGCTTCAGATTCATGAAAGCACCTGAAAGGGGAACCTGAAGGGGTCTGCTCAAATCAAAATGTCTTTTGAGATGCATGAAACAGTGGAGAAGAGACGTCTTCATTCAAGTCCTGCATTTCCAGATCTCTTGCTTTACACCTTAGGAATTTATTCCAAGATACAAAACTCTGCCGCACAAGCTAAGGTTTGAAACCAGTACAGAGGCAAGTAACTTAGACAGGGATGTAAAAATAATGTTTGATTAACATAAATGCTAATGTTGTTGAGACGAGTCAAACGCTCTCCATCATATTATCACCCTTAACCTGTTTAACTCTATATTATTTAGCATAACCACAAGTTTCTAGTCAAATCAAACATGATGCACACAGTTTAAAATACAGTAGGAAGCCTGTAGAAGCCTCCAAGCTAACTGTATAACAAATGCTTCTGCCAATAAGTGAAATAATGGCATTTACAGAAATAGAAACTTTTATGAGGTAAATCTGGTGCTCAATTGTTAAAGTTACTGTTTTCTCCTCTCCTGGACTCACGGTATCTTCACCTCAACGTCCATCTGTGCAAGGGAAAGTTAAATAACATAATCCAGTGGGCATCTACAGCACAACAAGAAGTACACCTGAGCACATTCCTTGAAGAAAGCAGAGGACACAGTGCTGTCTCATAAGATGGACATCTGACAGTTTTCTAAATGTGCTGTGCCCAAAACTTACTGTATTTGTTTAAGAAGAGACTGTAGCTCCCGAGGTCAACACATTAAATTTCACAGAGAAATGCTCAGAATGTTTCTTCTGAAGCTCAAACAGAGTCGACATGTGTCAACACACCACAAAGCTACTGAATCGGTCTCTCTCTGGATTTGAACATCCTGGCTACTGTTCACTGAATACTTTATCTGTGTCTGACTCATCCACTGCATCCCGGAGGGGGGGCATCACATAATGTGTACACTTGTACTGGAAATTAATGTGAAATGCCCTTTAGCTTTATGTACAGCTAGTTTGTCTGATCCATGTTTTTGGTTGTCAACACACTTTCAGGCAGGTTTGCTACGAAGGCAACATGTATGACCACCATCAACCAAACGGTTGATAAATTATGGAGGGGACAGGGCTAAAATACAGGGTCGGGGTCAGCCATGACCAGTAATAGTGTGTGTGTGTTTCTACAAAGTTTGGCCATGCCACATGAATCCGTTTCAAAGTAATGTGCCTTTTTGTTACAGGCCACACCCATTGCCACGCCCCTTTTGCCGGTCTAACAGTTAATCAGCTGTCCTTTGACTCATGACCAAACTTTCCACTAAACTTTGTGCAAATCTGTGAATCCATTTGAAAGTTCTGAACCTTTTTGCAATAGGCTACTCCCATGGCCACACCCTCTTTTAGCCAACTGGCATGAACAAAAGCACACACCTTCACACACACACACACACGCACACGCTTGTCCTCTATGTCAGATGTCAGCCTCCTGGGGTGAAAACTGTGGCCATCAAAGACTGGGGAATTTTTGTGGACCAACCTACCAACCCACAGAATGACCTATAGGGCTATTGGTTGCCGCTAAAAAACTAGTTAGCTTGTGAGCTAACCATTAACATTCTAGCGCAAGTCACAATAGTTCTAATAATCTAACAGTCTAATGTAATAATCTAAGTGGTTTACTAAAGGTCTGCAAGAAAACAAGGTGTTTCAAACTGCGGAAAATAAGTTAATTTTAGAGTTAAATTTATTCCATGAAATCTTGTAACTGTCTAAAAACAACAGCTCTTTTATAAGTAGCCTGCATTCTGACAGAGTGGGGCTGTATATAAGACTAGTTGATGGACTTCCTCTGTTTTTGACAAAGTCCCTCAAAGGGTGAAACTGACAGTGGCAGAAATCTGCATGTCATATTTCACTTAGGCAAAGTCATTTTGCATGGATGTTGGAGTTAAAGATGAGAATATCATTGAAATTAATGGTTTCAAGCTAAAATTTTGCCATTTTCAGTGAGTAACACGCTGGCAAGAGTAGTTTAACAGCATGTTGCAGTTTGGACTTGATGGCTTTACCATGTCAGTCTTCATAATCAAATGACAAAAGCAATGTTTGGAGCCAGCACAACTTTATGTAATAATAAAAGAAGAAAAATTATGAACAAATAAATTGCTTGCAAATGATACTTGAGCCTTTTTTGTAAATTTTTCTTCTCTTTTCATAAAACTATGAAGTATAGGTGAAATTACTGACTTTAACAGGAAAACCCTCAAAAAGTGAAGTGAGTATTGTAGATGAATTAGTGATAGTTCTCTGAAGATGTCATGCTTTGTTAAGCACTGAGAACATTCTGAGAGACTAAGTTGGGGTGGTGCCAGTAAAAATGAATGTCACTGCAGCAGTGGAAGGTCAAATTAAAGCTGAAGAAGCACTTTAAGTGTCTTGAAAATCCTCATATACAAACTCAGTCAGCCCTCTTTTCCTCTGCGAGCCTCCTCCCAATGTTCACGTCTTTAAACTGTTATCGTTTAACTACATTTTTGTGGAGCAGGAAGGGAGCAGTGTCTGCTTAAATAAAATATATGTCTCTCCACTTCAGTCACTTTACTTTGCCCAAAATATTCTTTTATCCATTTGTAGAGTCGTCCTGCTGGGGGAGAGCAGGGTAATTGAAATCACCCTGTGGTTGTCTCTTAAGACTTGAGGCTAATGGCTGTTCTGGTCGCTGTCAGTCAATGAAATGTCCTACCTACTGCCTCTTTATTTTACTCTCTCTTTCTTTCATCTTAACAGAAAAGGAAGCAATGACCTGCACTGCAACAACTTCCTTTCTTTACTTTTAGCTGCATTTTAAGCTCGTAAACTTGAGATTTCTGAGACACATGAATAAATCTCTAAAGAGTAGCACAGAAAAAAGAGATAAAAGTGAAATATTGAAATGCATATAAGGAGAGATGCTTGGATTTACATTGGCATGCATGAAAATTGCAACCTTTAAATGATATTTAAGAGAGCCTGATCATCCCTGAAGGTAATGAAGGTAAACTGTGAGGATGTTTAATTAAAAATAAGTCTGCCAGGCGAGGAGCCAACGCCGAAGGCAATTTAGTAATTCTGCCCTAATGTCAGGACTCTGGCACCCTGAGCTTATTTTTTTGATTCCTTCTTTCATTTATTGTTCTTCTTTGTCTTCAGCGGAGCAAAACTGGTTTCATGTTTACGACAAACTTACAAACTATGGAGTTATTTAACAAATTTACTAAAGGGCATTGAAATGGCAGCTAACTAGCACAGCACGGTCAAAAAAAATGTATTGGTAATTTGGCAATGGTAGCATCAACTTGCAAAGAATCAATGCAATATGAGTAAAGATGGCTTTTAAGAGTGCCGCCTCCTTTGTTTTAGGCTGTTGCAGCGACCAGCACATTCTCACCTGTGGCAAAAATGGATAAAAGCAAATGTCATGCTTCAAATGCTGCGTTCTGACAGGTGAGCCTTTAAGTACAGCTGAGTATTGTGTTATGGCAAAAAACTGCATCCATCAATTGTAGAGCTTCAAACAGTGCCGAGCAGGTTCTGTAAATAGCAATCTATCCTCAACAAGTGTGAGGAAACAGCATGTGCGTGCGGCTGAGAGGCATTTATCGCACGCAAATCGCTTTTCTGCCATTCAATAAAACATTCCAATGAGCGTCGCTTGACAGCTTAGTTGAAATGGGGGTGAACACTCAGTAAAGGAGGGAGATTTTACTAAAGCAAATAAAGTCACACCACAATGACAAATAAAACCATGCTGAATGACGATGGTTTTGTTTGGTGATGCTGTGACAAACACCTGTGTGAAGGAGGAGCTGATTGATGGGCGGATCAGTATTTAGGTGGTCACTGGTTCCAGCTCATTTATACAACAAGTGAGAACCATACTGCATGACTCAAGCCCCTTTTACACCGTTCTGCATGGGTTCAATGTGCCTCTGATGTGCCTCGTTGGTCTGTTTAAACAGCGCGAACGCAGGCTGGGGGTCCGAGTTGCACCAGCAACTGGAGGTAGTATCTGAGCCGAGTCAGAAGTGAAGCCGGGGTTGGGCGAGCTTGTGGTAGGGCAGGTCAGGGGAATTTATCTTGGCAGAAAAGAGATAAACTCAAAGGATTAAACAGAATTATGACAGAATGGACATTTCATGCACTTTTCTCTTAAACCTCAGTATTGAAC